>JANIJG010006893.1:0-16941 GCA_024611175.1 Megaceryle torquata | reverse complement strand
ATCACCTCTCTTGATCTGCTGGCCACACTTCTTTTGATGCAGCCCAGGATGCGATTGGCCTTCTGGGCTGCAAGCACGCACTGTCTGCTCATGTCCAGCTTCTCATCTACCAAGAGGTGGTACTGGTCCCAGGGCTGGTCTGAGAGACATTGCCAGTTCTTGACTGCCATCTGGACTTTGCACTGCTGGTCACACCTCCTTCAGTCTGGCAGCACACCCGATTTTCCACCCACCTTGTTGTCCAGCTGTACTTCACCAATCTGATGATAAGAACACTATGGGAGACTGCATCAAAAGCCTTGCAAAAGTTAAGGTGTACAACATCCCCTGCCCTCTCCCTGTCCCAAGTGTCAGTCACCTCATGACAGAAAGCAGATTTTTGCTAGTTTAGGCATGGTTTGACTTAGACACAAGTTCAGTCAGTTTTGTACTGCAATCTTTCCACCCACCAGGATGTGGTGTTAGTGGGGATCAAGTTCAGTCTCCTTGCCTCCCCTGGAGCTGACATACCTTTAACATGTGCTCATGCTGCTGCAAAAGCAATTGAACCCAGTACTGAGAGATCGAGTCCCAAATATTCCCTCCAATTATCCAAACCACTTGTACTCTGATGACATTCAAGATGTACTGGGGTATTGCAGTATTTATGTGAAGGGTTATTACACCAGAGCTCCAAATGCTAGCAAAATCACCTCAAGTAAACAGCATGCAGGGTCTGCATGTCTGTCTCCCACTCTCATAATGCTCCCTCATGTTTATGGGCAAACTTATATAGGTTTTTTATTGCTAACATCTTTCTCATTAATAGCCCGCTTGAGTTTTATGGTATATCTTTTTGGCACAAAATCAATTGAGAGTTTGCAATTACGTTTCCGGAGAGAAGACGCTGTTTACATCATGTTGCTCTGTAAATCTTGGACAAAGAGATCTATGTGGGAGCATCAGGCATGGTGCTGGGCCAAAGACACCAGTGGGTTATTTGCAGGATGTTAGTGGCCAAGAGGACAGAATTTGCTGCCAGATTTACAGTATCTTCACTCAAATGGATGCAACTGCACAACTGGAGGGATGAGAACTTCAGACGGGGTTTGCACTGAGGTACTGCAGGCTGGGAGATGCACAAGCTCCATGTGATTTCCATATTTGGCTGAAGAAGCTCAGGAAGCATTACAGTCAATCATGTTAGTCCTCCCTGCCCTTGCAGAAGTGGGACCTGCCTTAGCACAGAGCTCTTCCCGCTCACTTGCGAGGCCTCATATGGGCACACTTTGAGCAATGTTAGGCAACATGCCACATGAATCACTTTGCAGAGGCTGGAAAAATGTAGCAACATATGGAGCTGAGTTTGGGGAAAGAATTGAAAACAAACCTCATAACTTGAGCGGTTTCCTCCCATGGCAGCTGTTTGCATGTGCTCTTGATGCTTGATATTGGGCCTCCCTGGTCACTGGGGAGATACCTGGAAGTCGTCAGCAGAGCAATTGCTCTCCAGAAGCCTTTCACCACTTCTGTTTGCAGCTGCTTGGGACAAGAAGTGAATTCTGTACTGACCTGAGGAAAACGCAGTATATACTTCCTTGCACAAGTTTTGTGAACTTCTCATCTCCACAGCCGCTGAGCTAGATTATATCTAAACCCAGCAACTGTTAAATCATATGTGCTAAGGGTGTTCAGCATGACTTGATGAAGAACCTTATGACCAGGCTGGGACATGCTAGAAACCAGTTTCTAGTGGACAAAACAGCCACATCCATATCTGATTAAAGCACCGTAACCCCATTGCAGCCCAAGCTGGCATGAAAGCTCCCACCAGGAGATTCATCTCTTTCACCAATAACCACAAAACTCCCCAAACAAGTAGAAACCAAGTGGGTAGCAGTCCTTGCTTGAGTTAAGATGGTGTGAGGATAAAGTTCAGGAGGAACGGGTTATGTCTGATGCTACAGACTTCATGTGTGACACTGGCTAGCTGTTTCCTTTGGACATCAGTTCTCCAGCCATAAGAAGAAAGATAATAATGCTCTAGGCTTTGCTGGTTTGCATTTTTTCTTTTACAATGGGCATGTTACCACATCCAAGGAAATCCAAGTCTCATTCTGAGGACAGAAGGTGCAAGCAAGTTAAACCATCTTAGAAAAAAAAAAATCAGTAGAGAAAGGTAAACACAAGAGATAGAATAGAATAAAATCACCTGAAAGCAGGAACTCAACAACAGTTTGATGGACTAAAACCACAGAATTGCATTGGTTCATCACCCTCTCTCAGGGCCTAGTTTGACGTGTGTTGAGTCCTTGGGACTAAGTTGCTAATTTCACCATTACTGACTCAGTGCTCTCGGGATGTCCTTTCCCTATCTCATCCATGGCAAGTTAGATATATAAGGCCAGCCTAACACTTCCTCAGGATGTGGACACCAAAGTGCAAAGCTGCAATACATGGTGACAACACTTGTTTCTTTGTCAGATGGGACTAGGGGAGGCAGTTTCTGGGACTGCCATAGGGTCAAGGGCTGGGGAAAGGAGTATGGGAGGAAGGTCTTCAATTCAGTGCTAGCTGGGCAGTACAAAGGGGCAGAGGTGTCTCCCAGGCTCTGCTGTTGTCTAAGGACCCTCCTGTGGAGCAGTTGCCTTGCACATCCAGGGACAGGATTAGCTTCCATTTGGGACAGGACTCACTGTCTTCTCTTGAGCTTCAAAGTGGCTTTTATTGAGATGCGGGATTTTTGCTCAGGTTGCTCCCCAGAAAGAGATATGTCAGCCCCAGTTTTACTGGGCCATTCTGGGGCTCATCATTGATCCCCACATCTGGGTTGGGTCTCAGCTCCTCTGTAAGTGACTGGGTGGGCTGGACAGTCCCTGCCTTTTGCAGACAGGTGGAAGGATTTCTCCCTTAAAGACAATGTGTCTACCCTGAGCTGGCCCCTATATAGTCAGCTGAATACTACTCCATGGATTGTATGAGGAATCCTCCTGACAGACCTCTAGAGAGATCAGATGGAGAGCGCTTCAATAACACATGATTACTCTCCACTTCCTATAAAATGGAGTTGAAGGTGATGAGCAGATGTCAACACCAGTACTGGAAGTAGCTACCATGAGGTGATCTGTGCCTGAGAGTTTGGTGTGGTCTGAGCAAACTGTACTCCTGGTCTCACTCTGAACAGGAGTCCTTCATGCGAGGGGCCCTGCTGCAAAGAATCAGGTACTGATTTTGTTGGCTACTGATTATTCTTACTCACCAGGGGCCCTGCTCCAGCAAAACTTGAGTGTTTGTTTAATGCCTAAATGAGAGGGGGATAATTATATACTTAAAGTTATTTAGCAAATGCTCTGATGGAGCAAGTGGCGCACAAGAATTAGCTGTGAAGTTGGTTGTGGTAGATAGAAGCCAAGGTGGAATCTGGCCAGGGATTCTCTCACTCATTTCCTTATCCCAGAGCACTTCACTGAGCTTAATGGGCAAAATATGGCCAACGTGATTCTTTCCATAGTCTAAGTTTTCAACTAAAAATATCTGTACTCCAAGCACTTTTTCCTGTAACTCAGATAGGCTGTGCCTTCTGCCATCTGGGACATGTACAGACCTGGTAATTCTGATTGTTACTTAAGTTCCTTTGTTTGTCAATATTTCTTTTTTTCCCCAGTAATTTTCTGTGTCTGAAATATGAATTTGTGCAGGAAGATATTTCAGTGGTGTTTTGGGATAGGGCAAAGCTGTCCCTTCTGGTGTCCAGCTTATTTTCAAACAGTTGGAATGACTCACACCACTTTTTGCAGGGAGGGCTCGGTCACCCACCCAGCAGCAGCTGAACTGCCATGAATTACAGCACGAATGATGTACCAAAGATTCCTGAAATTCACAGAATCACACAGTATTAGGGGTTGGAAGGGACCTTGAAAGATCACCTAGTCCAACCCCCCTGCCAGAGCAGGATCACCTACATTAAGTCACACAGGAATGCATCTGGGTGGGTTTTGAATGTCTCCAGAGAAGGAGACTCCACAATCCCCCTGGGCAGCCTGTTCCAGTTCTATCACTCTCACTGTGAAAAAGTCTCTCCTTATGTTTACATGGAAACTCCTATGTTCCAACTTGCACCTGTTGCCCCTTGTCCTATCACTGAATGTCACTGAGAAGAACAAACCATTTAACAGGATGTCCAGGGAAGTGGTTCCATCACCATGCTTGGACATGTTTAAAAGTTGTGTAGATATGGTGCTTAGGAACATGGTTTAGCAGTGGACTTGGTAGAGTTAGGTTAGTGGTTGGACATGATGATCTTACATGTCTTTTCCAACCTAAATGATTCTAGGATTCTACGATTTTACTGCAATAGCCTGTGTTGCAAATGGTGGTAATTAATTCTCAACAGCTCGTGAAGCAGCTGCTGAGCTTCGTGTAAGGACTGTGGTTTTCACCAGGAGAGGCAGTCCTGCTTCTTCACCTCTCTAATGCAGCTGTTTGTTTTGCACTGCATGTGCTGTAGCTGCAGGAGGGGAAAAGCTTATTGACCCAGCAGAGACCTGACCCACCAGAACTGTAGGGGTTGTTTTTCCAATGCATGGACAAATATCTCATTCACAAACAAGGGGAACTTGTCTGATAAACAGTGGGGTCTGCTTTAATTCCTGTGAAAGCAAACCCAGCCTTCTCAGAGCCGCCTCTGCTCTTCACAGGAGCACATTGGCCTCAGGTGTCAATGCTCTGCTGGTGTAAAATGAACAGTTATTGCACCGGAGGCCTACAATCTGCAAGTGCAAATGTGACATAAATGGGTGTAATGTGCATGGGGCTTGTAATGTGTGACAGCTTAAGAGCTGCACTTTGAAAATATGGTCCTCTGTGTCCCATTTTCTTTGCTTGGCTTTCATTTACTTTCTCATACACGTGGGAGAGATTAGGAACAGAGCACTTACTACTATTCAGCAATTGTGTGTTGCTGATCCTTTCTCTTTCTACATTAAAAAGAAAGCAGGGGCTAACACAGAGCTCCACCATGGATTAGCCAGTATGCTGTAGGATTGGCAAGGAGATTCCTGGTTTTCTTCAATGCTACAAGTTGGATTGGATGACTTTTATTGTCACCTGAAGTTGGAAATCTGTTCACCTACAAAATAACCAGGGCAGACTGTGAACAGTTTTGAATGGTGCTCTGCATATACTAGGTGCCTCCCTTTCTATAGACTTTTGAGCAGCAATGAATGAAGCACTGACTCAGAAGGGCCAGTAACACAAAGTGTAAGTTTTTATGAACACTGGAAACTTTCTTTGCTATCTGCTCTGAGTCTTGCAGGAGGCACATGAGAATGCTGTGCTTTAATATGTATCTGGGGACACCTTATATGAGGAAGGGGAAAAAGTATATTTCTGAGAGCATTTTGCAGGTGTGAATGAGTCAAGAACAGTGTTTAATTGTTCTTGTCCTCATGTCACATTCTTAAAGTTACTTTTCCCTTCCAAAGACGTACTTTCAAGCTGTCAGTAGGTACACTTTTCTAGTAAGGCAAATTTGCTAGAAAGACTGAAGTTATATAGTGCATTTCTAATGATGCCAGAACAGCTGTTTCTCTGATTGCCAGGCCTTCCCCTGCCTCTTCTTTCTGCAAAAAACCCAAAGACAAATATTACAAGTTCATATTACTTGCAACCAATGAGACAAATGACCTAAGAAGGGTGGTTTTGTTTTTACTTCTGTGTATTCTTGTTTAGGAAAGCTGTTGATGCAAAAGGAGTTGCTGTGATCTTTCCAAATGCAGAGGGTAACCCGGGTCTATCCAGGGAGGTTTTTCTTTCAGAGGTACTACTGCCCCTGCTCCCATCCCTCCGGGACCCAGTGAACCACTGAAATGGGCAGAGGATCAGGCTAGAAGAATGGTTTGGCTGTGTAGCTATTGAAGCAAGGAGGCGTCTGAGCTGGCACTAGGTGCCTGTGTTAGGTGACCAAATCAGGACACCTTGCATAAACATGCCCAGTGAACAGGCAAGTTGGTCTTACGAAGTTCTGGAGGTCTCTAGTCCAAGCTCCTTCTCAAAGCAGGACAACTTTAGTCCAGGTCAGCTGTGGCTTTGCTTCTCTGAGTCTTGAAAACCTCCAAGTACAGAGATGCCATGACCTCTGTGGACAGCACTGTCTCTTGCTGCCTATTGTGAAACACAGTCCAACGTGATCCTCTCAAGCTTGTCACCCTTGTAGCTACCCACCAGGTAGCTGCTGACCTCTGCTAATTTATCTCTTAGACTCCTTTTGATCAAACTGAACAAGCTCATCTCCCTCAGTTTCCACTCCTAGGTCTTGCTTCCTAAGCTCTGTGCTTTTTTGACTGGGGAGCGAACACCAGACCAAACAATCCAAAACCCAGCAGAGGAGGACTTCCCCTGATTTGGAGCCCTGTTGCTCCAAATATAACTAAAAATGCAGCTTGCCCTTTTTACCTGTGAGAATACATTGCTGGGTCATAGTCAAATGGCATCCACTGTAAGCCTTGGGTCCTTTTCTGTAGGGTCCCATCACTACCCAGTTGATGGTGGAATTGGTCACTACATGGAAGTTGCCACTCTTAGCTAAACTGTGGCAACCAGTTGTGTATGTGCAGCTGGGACTTTGAAGGAGACCCCCATGGCAGGGGTTTTGGACTAGATAATCTAATCTTCTAGAAAGTACCAAATTGTTATTTGATTCCAGATTTTTAGGGAACAGTGTTTGGCTCAGTGTGGTGTGATAAATCTGCATCTTTCTGGTTTAGAAATCTAAAAAGAATCTTTTTACATATTTTTTAGTTGTTGTTCTGCTCAGTAAAATTGATGTTATTCATTACAGTTAAAAATTATTAACTTGCCATTCTCCTGGGTAATTATCTCTCATTCTTTAGGAGTACAGAAACACACATTTGTAGTATATAAAGGCACCTGCCAAACTTAGAAAAGTAAATCAAGGAAAGCATAGAGTGAGATGATTTTGTGACGCTCTTAAGAAGAACAGTCCTTTGGTCATTAAAACAACTCCCACTCACAAAAACATCAAAAGTGGGTGTTGCAGTAAGTGTTAGGTATTTATGTTGAATTAACTTCCTGGAATATAGAATTTGTTAAAGTGTCTTAAATGATTTATTTACAGATTTCAATTCAACATTGAAATGCCCATTTTGATGAGCTAGTAATGAGATGTCATTATTTGTTTCACTGCCAACCTTCCATTCAATAATTAGCCACTCTACTCATAACATTTTTTTGCTTGATCCTATCAAGCTTGTATTCACTTTGATTGGATAGAATATTCATTGGCAGAGGCTGCAAGGAGGTACGTAATTCTATTTATGTTCATCCCTTAATCTATTTCTGCAGTTTAGGGGATCTAATAATTTCAGTTCTCTTTCACTTATGGTTGTAACTCAATTTAGTAAATTCTCTTGCTATATTTTGTGAAAAATTTGAAGACTTTCACTCCTGAAATTAGCTGCTGTATTCTTTACTGATAAGCAAGCATGCTGACAAATGAAAGGTATTCACAACTTTTTTATGATTTAAGAATATTAAAATTTAAACCAGCCATACAAAAATTGTCATTCTTGGATTTTTACAAGAAGAATAAAATCCCTCAGGAGAAAACCTGTTATACGAGGAAGAGTGCTTCTTGGAGTGTTTCTTATCTGATCAGATGAAGATGTGTACAGCATTAATGTCCGTATCTGAGCTCATTATCTAGAGCCTCTTTATACTCAATAAATAGCAATAAACATCTCCATGATGTGATTCATATCATCACAAAGAATGTGTCTAAAGTTAGTTGATGTTAATTGCTATTTTCTCCCCATTTAGCAAGTATAAAGGGTTATCATTTATCCACAAAAATGCATGAAGTGTCATTTGAGATGCTGTAGTGTGTTTCATGCATCTGTATGTAGCTGGCAGATATGGTGTAGGACCTAAAGGAGACCTATCCCCTTCTGGATCTGTAGTTGGATACTGGCATTTGAGGTGGCAGTAGGTGCCTGTGTTAGGTGACCAAAACAGGACACCTTGCATAAACATGGTTCAAGATGTTCTGGATATCATTTTAGGATATTGTGCTTGACCTCTGACACTGCTCAGGGAGGAACTGGCCATCTCATGTGTACTGTGGCATATCTTTCAGCCTTATGTAGAACTCCTGGATCCCCTGGAGCATATAAAACAACATTAGACAGTTATACTTGTTTAACAAAACCAAGTCATAAAGCTAAATGTGATGTGAGTTTATAATGTGCTCTAGTGCACAATGTGGACATTAAAGTCTTGCCTATGAATCTGGAGCTGAATCCCACCCCAAAAGCTAGGTAACTCTCATTTCCAGTCTTTGTCACAGATGGTTAGTATTCAGGGACAGGTGTGAATGAGTTCCTTACATTGATCTTGCTTCAGAAAGTGTCTGTTTGCTAGTAGAGCTCAGCACAACATAGCGTTGCTCACATATCATTTTGTCAGGGGAGATGCCTGCAGTCATTCTTGGGTGATGACTCACCAAAACTCTGGATTACCACAGTGTAGACTATTTGTCTGTTCTGTAGTAAAGATTTGGAATTAAATGTCTTGGAGTAAGAACATAAATCCTGCCTTAGTATCTGCTGGAGGCTCTTACACATGATTAGTCAGCTTTGTCTCTTGGAAATAATCTCAGTGAAGACAGAGGGACTATAGGTAGCAGAAGGAGTGGACAGATGACTCCCAGAGGTCTCTTGCAACCTCAGCCATCCTATGATCCTGGGACCCTATGATTAAATGGAAACTGACTCTGCCCAACCACAGTGGGGTCAGTAGAGCTGGGGTTTAAAATTAGGTACCTGACAATCTTTTCTGAATCAGGATTCATCCAAGCTCACATGGAACATAAGGCTTCTGTGAACTGGTGTAGAAGCAGCAAGGCTGTACCTGGCTTCCATTTGGGTGCTGAGATCCTGCTGATTTCACTGAGATTTCCATATCTACAGATCAGTTAGTAATGCAAATGCCTCTTTGGATCTGGATCTGACATCAGAAAGTGTGACAGCTGGAGCCTACCTATCTCCCATTAATATCATCTTCATGTATGACTACTAAATTAGTTTCTAGATTAAAGCGCTTTTTTTTTTTTCTTTTTTACCCCTGGGATTTTAGCAGTTTATTACTAAATCTTGCTCTTTTGGGATAATCCAGTCTTTAAAAATTAGGTTTAACACTCTGATTTAATGCACAGCTTAGTTCAATCTGTATCCGACTACTGTGTGATATTTTAAAAGGTTTCTTCTGAAGTACATGGGACTAGATCTGCTAAATAAACTGGATAGTCAGATAGATAGTCAGATAGACTCCTCTGATCCCGGACAGCAGTTCTAGAACAATTTTTGACCAGCACATTGAACTCCCTTGCATATCACAATTATAGCTTAATATAAATATGTGACTTATATGAGACTGTAGTCTGTTTGTCACCTTGGTTGGGGCAAGGTAGACCAAAAAGACTAATACCACCTGCATTTGATTCACAGCAGTTTGCATAGGGATGACCCCTTGAAGTAAATTATGGGGTAAGGGAGAGACACCATGTTGACTCCAATGACACAGAGAGATGGAAATAACAGAACAAGTTAGTAAATTAACTCTTACTCTCCAGGCAAATCTTTTAAATTAACAGATACTGGCATAAATATGCCAATAAACAATGACCTCTTAAATAAAAGGGATCAGAGAATAAAACTAACAATCTATTTACTCAGTTTCACCTGCCAATTTTTTCATGCTAACTTTTACAGCGTGAAAATAAAGCCTCATACACCAACCAAAACCCACATTTAACTGTCATGGCACACTGCAGCTGGTTTGGGATGCTGCAAAACCTGCAGTGGCAATCAGTTTGGATGGAACACCCCCGTAAGAACAGTGAAACAAGCTGCCTGGGGAGCTTGTGGAGCCTCCTTCATTGGGGAATTTTCATAAATGGGTCAGAGAAAGATGAGCTGGGAGGCTTCTTAGGCAGGATTGCTTCTCCTTCAGCGTTGTGTCTCCTGGGTTCCCAAAGCCTCTCTGTGAGAGTGCAGTTTGCAAATGAATTTTTGAACTGTGATGTTTCTTTGAATTGGGGTTGGTGGTGGTTGAGCCCCCAGACTGATAACCCAGTGAAGGCCAACACAGTTGGTTTCTATGTCCTATCACAGTCTCAATGTTTAATGAGTAACAATTGACGTAGACATTAAATTTTCTTTCATTTTATTGCCATTGGACTTAAAATTTTACCGTAAAATGCCATTTTCTTAATCTTTTTCAATAGCCACTTGTGATAACGCTTCAGTATAGCCCTCTAATTCTCCCTTACACCACTTTCTCCTTCACGTTACACTTCTGTAATCATAATCCCACAGTGATGATATTTTTTTTTTTTAGCTTTTAAAATCAGGACATCAGCACACAACATCTAGGGGAGCCGTGAATAAGAGTACAAATGTGAGCAGACCAGATTTCAGTGGGACTGTTTAATATTAAGCACACTGGAAGCTGGCTGGAATTGCGTGCTGAGCCTGCAAAAAGCTTTTGACCTTATGGTCTGAGCTTGCCTATTCATTCTTCTGCCTCTGGCGACTTCATGGGGACCTGCCTGGATGTGAGGATCTCCAGGCATGTGCTGGGCAGCAGCAGTGGGCTTTCATAAAAAGAAGAAACTGGGGAATTAATGTAGTCCTCTTCTCCAGCAGAGGTGCTTACTTTTAAATAACATATATAATCCATTTTCTCTGAACTTTGAAAGATTTGGGTTACAAGAGACAGTGACTTTCTCTGCAAGCCACATGCCCTTTCCCTAGCACTTCTGCTTTCTCTTTTACCTTGTCATGCTGGTTATGTTTTTTCAAGTTGTATCCTTTGCATTTCCGTTTCCTTTGATCTCCGTTTGTCTGCTTAAAACGTGCATGTTCACGGAAGAATAGCAAGTAAAACCCTTTTGCCTTTTGTATGTGCTTCTCTTTTGGGTGATGGCATGTGCCATATTTAGGTTGGAGGTGGCTATTATTTCAGCTATCTGTTCACATAAAAGAGCCTAGCTTTTTTTCTTGCTACTCCTAGAAAATCAGGGAATTGTTTTCACAGACTTTCTAATCTAACACATAATACTGAGGCTAAAAGAATCAATACTGGCTCTTACATTGAAATATAAAACAATATAAAAAAATTTACTTGTCTTTTGTAAGCTTTTCACTGGATTACAGCTGCTATGGAAGTTAATATACCTAGTCCAGTGTATAAATTTTAAAGCTTATTTAAGTAGTATAATAAAATACAATAATACTGAGAGTACTGTGGGATTTGCAACAAAAACCCTCCAACACATTCAATTTAAGAAGTGGTCACAAGTCTTAGATTTATTGTAGATTTTTATAGCTCTTTGTGAATTTCTGTGGAGGAAAGGATGGTTATTCCTGCTTTGCTGACACTACAAAATGTAAAACTTCCTCAGGGTTTTGTAGAAGTTCCACTTTAGTTTTTAAATCATTCTGAAGTTGTGTTGGATGTAACACTGAATATTTTGTTTTATTTTGTTATTCCTTGGGACTCTCAGCTTGCTCTGATTGACATTGCTGGAATTTCCAAGATGAAATTACAGAGTAGAGAGAAATATGCACAGTGCTGAAGGGATGATGGATTTTGCTCTGACTCATTTAAAATAATTTTCTTTGCTCTAAAATCTTATAGTGATTAAAAATGGAGATCAAGCTAATTCTCCTCAGGAACTGAAATCAGTGAGTTGCTCTGATTCCTGTGGAAGAGCTTCCTTGAGCACTTGCAAGAGCAAGAGTGAAGTCCCATCATCCAGGATAAGTTCAAAACCAGACTGCAGTAGCGAGGGAATTTGCCATCATGCAGCTCCAGAGACCTTCTTGAAGCCTCCCCAAGTACATGAATTTTAATCTACTAAAATTCTGGGACAGGGAAAATATTCTTGAAATTATCCAGAGGCAAAATGACAGTCCCTCCAGTCTAATCAGAGAAATCACTGACTGCAGAAGAAGCATCCGACTGTCAGTGATAGTGATAAGCTTTTTACTATGTCAGGATTGCTTCTTCCTCTGTTAATATTGATCATTTAACAGTCATTTTCACCTTCAGCCAAGGCACCCTGATTCAGTTTGTCACCTTTGACCTCAGTCTCAGTTCAAGAATGGGTTTGCCCTTCTAGTTCATTTATTTAGGAAACACAGCGAGTAACAAGCCATCCTGTCAATAAAACATGCCACATAGTAGTCTGATTGCAATGGCATTCGTTCTGGTTCATCTCTTATACATTGGGTGGTTACATTTTCACTAGTTGGTCACCTCTATTTTATCATTGCTCTATCACAATTTCTTTATTTGGTTTAGCTTCTGACTTGTGTGATTTTCAGACCTTTCCCAGTATACATGTTGTCTATGTCACCCAAATTGGGCCAATATATGTCCTACTGACATGTCCTGTAGTTGTCATCAGACAACTTCCTGTCTTTGAATTTCATCAATACATAAATGCACAGGCTTAGATTCATCTCTACTGCTGCCACATAAGTGGGTTACTTTAGGCTAGGAAGAGTTTATATTGACATTTTAGTCAATGGAGAAATACTCATTGACTTTACTTGTGTTAAGTTCAGTGTATAAGTAGAGGATTGACCCTTCACAAATTTTGGTGGATATGTATTTGATACTTTTGTTCCTAGTCAGGTCTTCAATGTTTTCCTTACCAGGATAGAATGGCTGATTTTCTTACTCTTGGCTTACAATGTTTTTGCCTTGTGCTGCCTCCTGTTTCCATGAACTGGAGGAAAGGAATGAGTTGGAGTCTGCTGCTTCTAGTTCCTTCTTTCTGGACTCAAATTTCCCCAATACAGTGAGAAACTGGAAGATACCTGTGTTTGATATGGCATTTTTTCTGCTGCTTGGGAGTCCATCTGCTGCTGGGAAAGATTTTGAACAGTGTACAGCACTATCTGTGGGCTGTGCATGTGGACACCTGGATCAGCTCAGCTGGGCATCGCAACAAAGCAATCTGTTATTAAATAGTCCATGTTCTGGAGTCTTGGGAAGGTGAAGATTTGTCCCCAAGGGATGCCGGGAGGCTGTGTTTGCATTGTGGCATAGTGGTGGGACAGCAGGTTCTGGCTTAGTTCTAATCTAGCTGGTACAGACCCTTGTATCAATGACAGGCTGTAATGTGAGTTGCTGGAATGGGATCTTGGGGTCCTGTCTCTTCAGGATTCACACCCCGGCTCCATTTCACCCACCAGGGAGCTGAATGATGTCAGATGATTTGTGTGAGCTAAAAAAATGAATGCCAGCTTATTGCATGGCCAGTGGTTAAGTTTTCATATGTCCCTGCAGGAAAAGAGCTATTAAGTAGATAAAAAGAGACTGTCTCAAGGGCCAGTTGTGCATACATCCACATTGCTTCTCCTTGGTTTCAGTGGAAACCGCTTTCTCTTCAGCACTGGTTCTACTTGTCCATTTGTATTTTTATGCTTGTCTTGATACATATTGGTCTTTCAGAATGAATGCTACCTGTTTGTTCCACGTTTTTCTTCCAAGTACAGTTGGAGGCCTGAGGGACCGTCATGGTGTGCTTGTGATGCTCTGGAGGAGGAAAAGTCCAGAGCTCGGGAAACTGCTGCAGCAAGAGACTTGGGAGCCCATGCTAGGATAGGAGCTGCTCCATCTACTGGAACTACCACGGGAGAACTACTGTGCTCCTGCTTACATAAGGATATGGCAAACTTATGTCACGTGGCAAGAGGTCCTGTTTGGTCTGTTTTTTAACTGCTGTAGTGGAATGCAGAAAAAACAAGCTTTCCTCTGGATTAGGAGGATCCACATCAGGACAGAAGCCCCATTCTCTCAGGCAAAGTACCAACCAATGGCCTTTCCTCATCAAGCCACCCTGCTGAGGTTGGGAGTAGGCAAACCTTTACACACCTGGGTAGCATGAGTCTGCAAAAAGCTCACTTTATTCAAGATGCTGCTCAGTTTTTTTAGTCACAGATTTGGCCCAGTAACAACTGGTACCTGTAGTAATACTTTACTGATCTTACCCATTTGCACTATTAAAATTTGTTATTGTGACTATTACCTTGCTGACTTGTTCACTTCTTGTGTCACACATGATGAGGCTTTTGAAAGACAGCAACAGCCCAGCTGGAATGACACAAGAGCTGCATTCACAGCAGTACAGCTGACATGGCAGTACTGACACAGCCAAAATTAAATCACCACTCTGGGAATACTTGGCAGCACAAGCCCAGATTGGAAGTACCCAACAGGCCTGGTGACATCACAAGTACTTTTTCTCTTGCCCTAAACCACTCCAGAATAATGCAGAAACCTTATTTTATAAAATGTGACGTACTTCAAAGTGTTTTCCTGTGTTTCATCTGTTTTGGGTGTGGCAACATCCCTCTCAGTTCCCTGTGTACTTACACACACATTAATCTTTTCCCAGTGGAGAATTTCCATCTTCCTTGTAATTATGTGAGGATGGAAAAAAAAAAAAATCCTGGATACATCATCTAGTAGTACAGCCCCTTAATGAATGAGTAAGGGGAAGACTGACATTTCAGAGTTTTGGCACAATGTGATCTGAAATCTGTCAGTGTCAGTGAGTTCATCGACTTATTTCTGCAATGGATCCAACCTTCTATCCTATCTGGTTTTAGAAGTGATATCTCTAGTAATTATACTTTCAGCATTCTGGTAAAAGTGAATTTTGGAAGTGTGTTCTTCCAAGATACATCAGAGTTTCAAGTCACTGTCTCCTGATCCAGTAACAATCCAGACACTCTGAGAGATTCTTTAGGGTTCTGGCTCAAGCCTTCATTAAAGCTCACTGATCTTATTTGCAAAAGTTGCTATCTCCTTCTGTCGCTGTTGAATGTGATAAATCTTTGGTGCCTAACTTTGTGAAAGCTGGATGTTATTTTCTGGCATGTTGGTTGATCTGGGAGTCTTCTAATGGAGCAAGGCACTGGGAAAGGCCTATTGTTTGGATCCATGTGCTCCACTGTGGAGCTTCGTCTGATCACAGTGATCACAACAATATTTCCTCTGTGTAACATGGATGCAGCTTTAAATAATTTTGATATAGTTTTGATTATTTGAAAATCCTTTCCTAGCATTTATAAGCACATTTAATGGAAAATAGTATGGGTGGAGACTAGATCTTCTGTTTCAAGGAAACTTTGATTTTCCATTCCCAGCTGGAAAGGAAAAACTACCTTTTCCAAGTAAGTGAAATTCCAGGAAAGCAGATAAATGAGACAAAACGTTTGGTCTTAATTTCAATCTTTTGTAATTGAATTTTGCTTTGAAAGACCATTTCAGGAGAAAGAAAATAAAAAACTGTCATTCCAAAATGACAAAATAAGATACATGAACTTCACAATGTGTTGTTCAATTTTTTTATATGGCAAAGGTTATCAGAATGAATAGATTTTTGAAAATGCATAAATTATGACAAAACCAGATCATTTTCTTGATCCCCAAAATACTTTAACAAAATCTTGCCAAGCTGCTGCTTGTGTACTTGTCAGATGAACATGCAGGCAGATATTCTGGAATGGGCTTGCCAAATGCACCTGGAGACTCTAATCCTGAAGTCAAAGTGAGCAAACAGTAGCAGAGTTACATCATACCAGGATACTTTGAAAAAAAAAAGTTAATTGTTTTAAAGGGGCTTCTGCTGCTGTAAACACTGGATTGTTCTTTTCAGGTTTTGCTTTTGGAATGGTCATCCTCTTTTTACCTCTTGTAACTTCCTGAACCAACTTATATGACTACAGTGGAGTAGGGATTCTATGGCAATTTAATTTATATTGAAGAATAGAGATAGAAAAGTTAAATAAGAAAATTAATAATTCAGTTTCTAGTAGAGTATGATGTGACTATTATGATGTTGCATGTGATATATGATGTTCTGTCTGTATAATGTCTATGGATTTTAGTACCAGGTACCTCAAACTGCATGTCAGAAGCCAGCGTGAGCCTGAGAGGCAGGAAAATGGGGATTTCAGTCACCTGGATGAACAGGTGACTGTTCAGGAGTCTGTTGTACAAGGTGCTTTGGATAGGCTAGAATTGTGAGATGCAACTTGACTGCTTCTTTTTGTGAAATAGAGTGAACCTTTACTGCTTCAAGAGTTAATGTAGTCTTAGGAGTATATGAAATACAAGACTATAAGACCTTAAATCCCTGATTTTAGCACCAGACTTTTCCTAATTTTCTTCATGTCCATGCATATGTGCGCATGTGGTTGTAAACTACACCTGTAGAATGATGGTAGCAGCAAGCCCAGATTGTAGCTTTGGTGATCAATTTAGAAAAATTTTATTTGATAGCACCTGAAAACAAATGAGGTTCTGATACAAGGAAATTGTATGGAAAAGGAGATTACAGTGCAACGAAGGATTTGACAGTTCAGTGAGGAGAAAGTGTGGGGAAGAAAATGGGTTATGGAAATTGGAATATGTGGTTACTGAAGCTAGTGTAGGTGGCTAGAAATAATTTTGCATGTGAAGCGTATGTATATCCCATTTCTGAAAAGCATGTAAAAGAAGTGAGTTTTTTATTTTAAGGATAAAGGCTTCTCTAAGAAATGTTGAGATCTGTAGATGAACAAGAATTCAGAATTATTATTTACTAAGAGACAGATTTTTGGAAATAGCCAAGTAAAATGTACTCCTCATGATCACTCAATAGTGTGACTCCGCAGCTTTTGTCTCTTGCACTGACATTTTCCCTTTCTTTATTGGACAAAAATGTGAGCAGCTAAAGCCAGTTGGAATATTCCTTTGGAAATAACTGCTTGAAAAAAAATCACTTCGTTGTCAAAATAAAAAGGGATTACGAAAATTCCTGGGTTTATTAAAAAAAACAAACAAACAAACCAATGTAGAAGCAAAATAATTATTTCTGCTAGATGC
>JANIJG010006892.1:15263-44035 GCA_024611175.1 Megaceryle torquata | reverse complement strand
ATTAATAAAAATTTATTAATTTATTTATTACTACTAATAAATGGATATCTGGGGTTAAGGGTCTGGCCCTGAAGTGCTTTGGATTATATTTGGAGAATACTCCTTAGAAGGAAAAATGTTTGAATCTGCATTTATGTCTGCCTTTGGTTTCTCAAATTGCCACTCTGTGCTTCCTTTTGCAACACCAGCCAGGACAGGGCTGTGGCCCATGCAGTGTAGGGGGCAATAGCCCACACTGTTGACCAACTGTGTAAGATGAGGCAGATCATCAAGAACAAAGTCAGTTTATAGACTCTTGTAGCAACCTGCTCCATCAGGAGCAGAACAATTGTTGTTCTCGTTCAACAAATTTTGGTCATTGCCATCTATTTTGTCCTCTTCCTCTGAAGTGACAAATTGCCCTCAAAGAAACCTCTTTGATGCTTCTCTCAAAATTCCCTCAACAGGATGCAGCCCTTCATATCTAGGGCAGAATGTGTCAGTCTGAGGACTTCTATCCTCCTTCGTGGTCTTCCTGTGGGCCTTCTTAAAGCCTTGCCCCTTCATGTGGTGTATACCAGGGTACTTACTGATGCTGAGTGTCGTCATTGCACTGTATTTCCAAGAGGTCATACCTCTCCTCAAAATCCAAGCAGATCAGATCCTCCACCCCAGTTCATCTGGGATCATATCCAAATGGGGAATGTAAATGTCTCCTCTACATGGGCTAGCTCTATCTTGAGGGAAGTCACTGGATGAGCAACAGACTCATGCCACAGTTCAGGTAATCTGTATTGGAGCAGAGGTACCTGGCATCGGGGAGGAAAGGTCCAAACCTGGTGGGAGTGGGCTGTGTAATGCCTGCTCAGAAAGGAGAATGTGAACAGCAAGGAATGGTGAGTTTGGACCACTGCAGGGAGAAAAGAGGGGCAAAAAAGGTAAGTGAAATGGCATGAGTGAGAACACTGACTCCCATGTAGTGCAGAAATGTGCTATCTGATCCAGGTAAAAGTTAGAAATAATATTAATAACAATAAAAGAAATAAGTTTGTGTGCAACTTTGGGCAGAGTAAGAGGTTCAATGCTTTGAATCAGATGATGATGTCACTTTCTGTTATGAAGGTCTCTTTTCCCTGTAAGGAAACACACAGGGCATTTCATCCTGCTGCTAAGCCTGGGAACAGTTATTGCAGTACACTGGACCAAGCACAGAAACCTCCATTAGTTTTATACAGTCAAATGCTTAAAGTCTCTTCTCGAAGCTGGTTGACTCCCCGGTTTTCACACAGGACCTACCCCCAGGCTGTGAATTGGGCTCAGTGTTTTGCAGTTGCGTTCTACCTTTGAACTCGTTAATTCTCTCATCTCTTAATCTCCTTTTCTGTAGGAACTGGCAGCCTGCCTGGCTTTAAGCAGAGGCAATGCCAATTATTTTGCATTTTTGGGCTTTTTTTTTTTTTAATATTAAAGGCACTGCTCAATCTTGAAGTATGGGTCTTCCTATCTGATATTTAGCTGCAATGACAGAAACAAAGAAAACAAGATACAATCAGTCCAGCCTGTCTTGCAATATGGGAAGTAGTTACTCCTGAGTCATATGAATCTCAAGATTTCCTCAGTTGGCTCTTGGGAAACCCAACAGTGCCAGCTGTATATCCCAGCTGTCTCTTGTGGTATACAGATGAACGGGTATTTCCAAGTACAACAGCTGATCCCTGGGCTCTTTGTATAGAAGATTCAAGGTATCCATCCTCTGATTAGATGGTGCTCTCCTCTTTCTTGTGCGTAGACATGGCAGACACAGCAGGCTTCCTGCCTCTGTCAGTTTGCTTCCAGGTCAGATACGTTCAGCTCACATTTGGGCTTTTTGTCCTTCAGGTTCTTGCTCTGTGTTACTAGACAAGTTTTTGCTGATAGGTTTAAAAGAGTATGTTTTGAGACAAGAGAAAATGTAGAACATCTGAGAGTTAAATCAGCATTGAGATCTTCTTTCCAGAAGTCACAGGTGTTTGAACATTAAAACACTGGCCTTTATTATGGGAGTTCATGTCTTTTCCCTTAGCCATCTGGGCTCAGAATACTTTCCCCAGACTATTACAAAAAAGAGGAAGAAATCTTGTGTCATCTTCAACTGTGGCCTCTAAAGGGCTTTGGCACATTGCCCCTGGATCACATCTGTCTCTGCTTCCCGAGACACATCCTTGACTCTAATGTGGCTCCTGACTCCATCCATCCAGTGAGGTACCTGATCCTCTTCTGAGCAGTGCAGGGCAGGATTTTCAAGGGTATAAGTAATATCTACGTCACTCCTGCCGCATCACATGGAGGGCATTTCTACCAGAAATATTGTGAATGAAAATAGCATTGCCTATATGATGACAGCAATACTTTTGACCTTGAAATTTACTTTCCTATTTAATGTTCCTACATCGTTAAAGTGATGAAGACTGTACAAATCTTTAGATTTAGAACTTTTTTCCATTAAAATTTTCCAAACCTTAATTCTGTGTCAGCTGTAATGCAACATCACTTCAACTTCAGTTTGAGATATATCCTGCTAACAAAGCAAACAATCCCCAAACCCCCAATGTTAGATTTTAGGGGGTTTGGCTATACAAATTACAGCCAACATGAATGTGAGACAGCCTGAGTACTCCTATCTCTGAAAGGGGCAAATAGAGATCCAGCCAAATAGAAACAGCTATAGAAGGATGCTGACATTGGTGAGTCTTTATCACAGAAATCTGCATGTGTCATAAAATATGAAAAATGGTGAAAAAAGAACTCAAAGGCAAAAGTCTATGAGAATCATTAATCAATGATAAGGAACAGGAGGGTATAAGGGAAATCAAAAAGCACATAATAATGACTTTGACGCTTTATCACATAAGATTGGAATATCACTTAATAGAAAAAAAAAAAGAAAAAAACAAACAAACAAACAAAAAGAGATCTTACTAGCACAGTTGATTCCTTTTGTCATAAAAGCATACAAGGACTATTCCTGTGACAAGAATATGAGGCTGTTACAGCTGTCTGGGTGGGCAACAGCTTAAAGCTCTCAGCACATGCAGGTTTCATCAGTGGTGCAATATCCACAGCAGATGGTGATACAGAAAACTGTAGTAATAACTATTGTTCTATATTTTCCATAGTGTAATCATTGTCACCCTAAAGATCAAACTGTAAATGTGTGTGGCTCAAAAGATTAGTGTTTTAAGCAAATATATTAATCAAGGCTTTGCTAAGTTGTGCAAATGAGTTAAAATGAACAAAAGGTGTGTGTCAGAATCCCCTGACATCTATGAAGAAGTTTCCAACAAATTGATTTTTCTGCCTACATGACAGATTGTTAAAAGAATTTTGTGTTTTAAAAACAGAAAGGGGCTGTTTTCTGCCTTTGGTTAAGACTTCCTGGATAATATAGTTGCAAACATTCATTCAAGAGATTTTTTTTTAAAGAAACATGCAGTCTTAAGACTTCAAATAATGCAGAAACCACTACCTTCCTAATGCATTAATCTGAATCATTAACTGCCACATACCATGAAGGGCACATAGCTTATTAAGTTGATATTATCCAGTTTTATTTTCTCACTATTTGATTGTATTGCCTGTCTGTAATATGACATTTTGACTAAATATCTTTATTTCCTGAAAGAAAAAAGAACCTTATGTTGTGAGAAATCTTAATCCCCTCCAGATGCTTACAGATGGCAGTCAAATCACAGTCAGTGGTCTATAAAAGGTACCAAAATTGTTTTCTAATATATTACTGTTTCACATTGTTATATCTGAAAACTTAATTTACAGTGTTCAATTCCCAGAGATAAAAGTTTTCTCTCTTATTTTTTCTTTCTCTCTTATAAAAGGTTCTCTTTTTGCCTCCTATAGAAAATTTCCCCATAGAAAAGAAGGTAAAGCTAGATGATTAGTGCATCATCCTGTCAGCAGACATTGAAAATTGCCTTTTATCAGGAAGTTTCTTCATGGTATTTCTCTCCCAGCCTGCAGCAGTGCACTAGCAAAGCCTTCCTACCTAGGATGCATGTTATGAGAACACTTTCTATGCAGAGAGGGTAAAGAGAGAAATGTCTTTATAAATTGAACTGGTACATTCTCTAATATTGTTCTTTTCACTTTTCCTAGAAACAATGCCTTCTCCCCAGCTTGTTGCATCTATTAGAGACACAAACAAACAAGCCAACAAGCATCTTTGCTCACTGGTTACCTTTTCTTAAATCATCCTTGAAGTATATTCTCTGTCATAAGCTGTCTCTGACTCCTTAGAAGCTTCAACCAGAGAAACTAATTATATTATATAGGAAGACCAAGCTCCCCTGCCTGCCCTGGCTCACAGAGGGCACGAGTGTGCACCTGCAATGCCTCTCAAACATCCCTGCACTGCCATCACACCTTACGACTGCTACCTGAGTGCTGAAAACATCCCTTCCTTCACAGTCAGCATCACACAGCATCACACTTCTCTTTCCCACTTTCTTGACATCTCCCCGTGCCCTGCACCAACAGCCAGCCCTGGCCCCAGCCCCTGCACAGGCTGTTTCTGGGCCACTTGCTACTGAAACCTCTACTGAAAGTACTGGTTCTGCAACCAAAGAGGAATTTGATTGATTAATAATAGGTGCAAACATAACTAAGTAGGTTAAAATAATTTCTCCTTATTTATTTTGTCTTATTTATGTTTGGAAAATACCTAGAACAATCAGAAAAGAAAATCTGGCAGTGATACACCCTTAGCTGGCAAGGCTACCCCTCTGCACGTCCTCAGGGATAGAAAGCAAGCCCATAGAGGGGGGGTTCAGACAGATCCTATCCTCCAAACAGGAATTACCCGCAAGGTCTAGAGACACACAGATTTCTTTACAAGACAGTCTCAGATTGAATCTCAAAATACCTAAGAAAGACCTTTCAAAAAGTGTATGAGAAACTAAATGCCTGCATTTGGATTAAGAGTCAAGAATGTGGTTTATGCCTCACAGTAATTTAACTGCTTTCTTCTAGGGAACATCCAGCCATACAAATGCCCTAAAGCAGCTCAGTACAGGAGGAAGGAGTAAATATGATCATGCAGCTGAATTTCTCCCCTTGCTGCTGGATGCTCAGAAACCAGAAAAAAGAACAGAAACCTTACATGACACACAAGCCCCTTTCAGTAAAGGAAAGCCCTTGTTTATGTAAATACCCATTTCTAGCAATTTAGAAGCAGCTGCTAACCACAAGTGTTTTAATTGCCACTGCACTATTTCAATTATTAATCTCTGCTTTGTTCTTACCTCTCTATGGACATGCTGTAAATTATTATAATTTGTTATGATGGACGGCATTAGAATGGCATCTATTAGCACTTCTATAGTTGAGAGACTGTCATAATGTGTATTAGCAACACTTGCAGGTGATGCCAATGATGGAGAGGAGGGACACCATCATATATCTACTGTGAGTGGAAATACAGACATCTGAGTTCTGAATAATTACTCCTTTTTTTGTTGTTATTCTGTCTTTTTCCCCTTTTCTTTGTCTCTCTTCCAGACATAAATACTGAAATATGTAAGTAAAGTCAGTCATGCTAAAATCCCTATAATAAGGTTCTGCAATAGTTTACTATATTCAAAGCTATTTAAAAATACAGCATTTTAGAGGCAATGAGTTCCTTATATATATATAGATGCTAATTTTTGATACTTTGTTTCAAATATTGAAGGAGTGTAAGTTAGCATTTTAAAAGGTAGCAGGAGGTTTATTATACAGTGGGTGGCAATACAAAGTGGGGCTAAGGAGAGAGACAGCTTCTCTGTAACCTTGCTGACCCCTGCAAGCTGTAAAAATCAATAAGAGAATCAAACCAATTAAGAGGTACCAAGAAGTTTACAGAGGCTGAAAATGGAACTCGGGGATGCAGTCATTGATTTATTGTCATGGAGTGATCCCAAACAATAGATTTATATTTCCATTATTTGCCATTGGATTCTTTTTCTTATTTAAAGCAATCAAATATGAGGCTCTCTTCTGATGCAGGTGTGTAAGGTAATTATCCTTGTGAAAGGTGCTTTTGTCCTCCTTGCTCTTTAAAGTACTTGAAGATCCACTGAGAGAAAAAAACAAATGACTGAAAATGGTTTATGGCTCAGTAGGTGAGAGCACCATTTTCACTCTGTTTCTCTGTGTGTGGGAGGAAATGTTAATGTTAAAAAAAAAATCTGTAAGAAATGGGATTCCTGCTATCACTCCTTCCCTAGTGATAAATACTTCAGAGAGCAGTCTCCCTAGAGATGTCCTAGATGGCCTCCCTAGAGATGTTCTCTCAGCTGCTCTGTGCTGCTGCCCCTTCACAAGGCTCCTTTTTTTTCTTATAGATACCCAAACAAGATGGTTTCACTCTGAACCAAAGGGAACGTTTTTCAGCAAAGCAGGTACAAGGTTTTTCAGGACTCTATAGTACAATAACAAGGCCAAACAGTGTAGGTGTACTGACCCAAGGCACTGTCTGATGTTCAACAGCACTGGTACAGGATGGTCCCCTTCTCTGCATGTTTGAACTGGCTTCACACTACAGAAATTTGTCTTGAATTTTGTTGTTAAATAGATACACCCTTGAGTGAAAAGGTCCTTCCCTTGGTTTCACAGCTAGATGTGCAGGAGTGATAGCTGTGTGCAGTCAAGGTGTCACTGCTGTTAAACAAGTCTTCAGTTTGCTTTGAAATGTCTCCAGCTTTGGGGAAAATTTTGCTGATTTATCTCTTGTTTCAGCTTCTCTGGCATCCCTCCTGGGTAGTATAGTGGCCACCCTTCCTCATTTCTTGGAAAATGAGGCGCTCCAGCCCAGTGCAGGTATATCCTGCATCCCCAATGTGAGTTACTCGTGTACAGTCTTCCTCAGACTTCCAAACTCGGAGCCACTGTGTGATACAGCTGAGCAATTCAGGAGCACCTTGGGAACTGAATGGCTCCATCCTTTGCAAAAAGCCCTTTCTTCACTTTGGGTTACCTTAAAACTGTACAGTTCTACCAAAGAGGTAAGACACAAGTGTGTGACCCATGTCTCACTGTCCTCGTTGCTCCAGTATATGACCAGGTCACTCTGTACCTGGAGTCCTACACCAAAATGTCATTTCTCCTCTGAACTTTTCCTGTGTTCTATTCCTGCTCCTGCCCTGCCGGTGTCATTTTAATTCCCAAACAAGATTTATTTGTGGGATGGACTTTCTCTGTCCTGTTAACACAAGCACAGGGGGTGTATTGACTAAAATACAGCATAGCTGATAATTGCAGTACAGGCAAATTTAACTTTTTAATCTCCCTCCGAGGGAGAGGAGCTACTGAAACTGTTGGAGAAGCAGCTGAACTGGGATGAAGGTATGACTGGGTTTGGGAATGAGGGAGAGGAACAGTGAAAGGTCATTAATGCAACTGGTCTGCTGCTGCTGGTGTGTGAAAAAGAGTAGTAAGTATTTTTGGAAAATGTATCAAAACTCTTTCTAAAGTAATTGTTTCTTTGCCAGTTTTCACCCCTTCCTCCCTCCATGCAAGCAGTTACCAGGCTGTCCTAGGGCATGGCACTGGCAGAGCAGGCAGCAGGGCCATGACAGTCTGACAGCCCCACAATGACCCAGGCAGTTACTTACCTTGTCTTTGAGGGTCCTCAAAGTTACTTCTAAGGACACAGACAATTAACAAGTTCAAATTAGAACTTCTGTGTACAGAGAAATCCCCTGTCTTCATACAGGTTTTTTTTTTCTAAAAATCTGTCTAAGCTGCTTGCAGACACCTTGAAATCTTGCCAAAATACATGAAAAATATGTCTTGAAGCTCTAGAAAACACTTCAAATGACTTTGGCTATGCATGATGGGAAGTTCTGAAGATTATTTAGTTAATCTTTGCAAATACTTTAAAGGTAAAAGGTGTCTATATATTACTATTATCAATAGCTATACTCCTGTGCTGTTCTCTTTAGCAGAGAAACAGGTACTTCAGTTAAAGCTAAGAAAGAGAAGGGAAGTAAGCTATTGATTGCACCCAACCACTTTGCATTTGTAGTCTCCTGAGATTCATTATCTCATCTGTTCAGTGCTTTAGTTATGTGGTTACTCCAAAGCCAGACATCATCACAATAAAATTCCAGGGCATTTCCCTGGCCAACTTCTCCTTAAATAACTTCTTTGACATTTACTAAAATACAACCATTCATTCATTGTGTCAATTCATTGATCTCAGTGCCACTACACGGCTTCAGCCTTGCTAGCAGCTAAGTAGTACTAACGTCATGCTGAATTTGGGAAGCAATTTATGTGCATGGAAAAGCCTCATTGCTCAGCTGTGTTCTGTAGTCTGTGGAAATCAGGCAGCAGCTACTGGATGTGGAGGCCTCTGAGCTTTGTATTTTGCAAAGCTTTCACTCTGAATGTTCTAGGGCAATACAAGAACTAAAACTGATGCCATATACTGGCTGGTTTTGCAGAGCCCTTGCCCAGCAACTGTAATCAACCTGTTTGTAGAACGACAAATATGTTTGGTCTTTTGAAACACACACATGAACTAAAGAAAGTAAAATATCCCACATACTCCCAAACACACAAAAAGGATTAAAACTGTATCTTCAAAAGAAATATCTTATAAAAATAGGGTTATGTCTTGTTAAAACAGTTCACAATTATGACTTGATTCAGTGATAAGTGTACAAAATCAATAGCATATTCCTGATGATGAACTATTTACAGTTTCCTGCTAGATGCCAACAGTGGTATGCATTTTCTTCTAATTAAAACAACAATAGCTATAACTCTAAAACTATCCTAACATGGCTGATGCAGTTTCATATTGGCTAATAATATTCCTTCATTTATTTCTTGCCCATTTATATGCTACCACTTAGTGAAGTGTGACACTGCCAGATGTGCCTGCAGAACTGAAACGAGGGCACACAAGCACTGAAAGTCTTGTAAACCCTTCAGCTAATTGACATTGTTGTGTGTCCAGGAGGATGGAGGGGGAACAGCAGAACAGTAGTTTGTTTCTTGGCCAAACTTCCACTGCAAAGCCACCGTCAGAGCATCCTTCTGAAGTGAAGGGCCTTTGTCAGGAGACATTCCCTCTGGTTTAGTGTGAACTTTTACAGATTCAAGTTCTTTATTGACAGGAGGATTTTAATCTTTACTATATTTACATGTTTTATTAGAATCCAAGTAATTGTCCTGGGTGAGATTATTAAATTTTACCTTATCTTGATGCCAGTTATTTGAAAGAAGGAGCAAAAGAAAGACACTCCCTTCCCTCCACACACCTGTCCCTTGTCCTGTTAATAACCTTGTGGTAGAAAATGACAAATAAGACACACTTTTTAAAAACCAGTATGACACAAAATTGTCATTAACAACTTGTGTTTTCTGGGTTTGTTTGACTTCTCAAATACACACCTGGCATCTGAAGCTCAGCAAACCAAACACATTTGAAATTATGCCTTTTTTTGAATAGGGGGAATAATAAGCCATGGGAACATATCATTATAAATGAAGTGTCCTTGCTGCCATCACTTGAAAATGTAAACACACCTTGAGTTTGTTTCTTAAATATTTCCCTGCTTCCTTCAGCTATTGCAGGTATTTTGACTGGGTAGTACAGATATTAATGATGAGAGGGATCTTCTTCCTTCGCAATACCCACAATCATACCATATGAGCACAGCAACCTCTTTCTGCCCTTAGAAAAGACTGATTTTTCAGTCCTGCAGCACCCATCAGTTATCAGACACGTCTGAAACAGACCTGTCAGTTGCTCATCTAACATAATTCTTCCGGATAGGAGGAACAAGTGGATAACTGCTGTCTGTGTTGGCAGGAAGAGCAGCATGGCAGTGACAAAGCTGATGAGTGACATGGTTGGTGCTGAGGGCCAGATGTCCATGCTGCCTACAGCTGGGAGCCACTTTAAGCCACGTCTAAGCACCCAGGGCTAGCCAAAGCAGCAGAGGTGTGCTTGCAGAGCCCAGCTTCTGCTTGCATTCACCCAAACAGGAGACACTTTGCACTCTCTTGGATTACTATATGAATGAGGGACATGTGTCTTGTTGGTTCTCTACTACATATGGCTGAAGTCAATTATGTGAAAAGAAAAATATTTACATCAGCAAGACTAGAAATTCTGAAACATATGGAACATTATTTCTAACAACCTGAGAGAAAATGTTGCCTAATAGCAGTTCTTGTCTTCTCTTTAGCAAAACTAATCTTAGTCTTCATTTGTTTTCCAAATTACATTGTTATTCAATAAATAGAATATGAAGCCAAGGAGAAGAAATTGCTCAGTTCCTGGCAAACTTTCTCCTCATCTTGCTCAATAATCATAATTATAATTATTTTATTCATAAGTCACATTATGATTTTCCCTATGGTAAAATTAAATCCAAAATGTGAGTCTAAAAATTTAAAGCATTAAGATCTCTATCTATGGAGACCCTAGAATGTCAGAAAGATTGATACTAAATTGCTGGATGCAGAGTAATCAATGTCATCTGAGAGATCAGGATCCAAGAGCCAAACACAACACTGAACAGATGGACTTGTGCCCTGTTTTATTCTAAAACATGTGCCATCAGCTCTTTACATTTCCACCAGACTGAAGTGGACCAGCTTTAGGACTAGAAAGATACTTTGGTGCGAACATTTTGCTGAATGGGAGTATCCTATAAAAGCAGAGGCCAGACATAATTTGCTATTTTGATTTCTCAGAAGGTAAGTTCTTAACATGGGAGGGTATACTCTGAAAACCAGACACCCAAAGAAAGTATCTAAGGTTAGAAGCAAAATGTTAAAAAAAAAAAAAAAAAAAGAACCCTCTTAGTTCACTATTGCCTACTGAAGGTATGTTGGGCTGCACCAGGACACCTTCTGAGGGAAGCATGTTAATTGTACTAAAGTCAAATAATCTTTTCCCTTTGGAAGTAAAACAGATGAGTTTTGAAGGAGGAGGGCAAGCAGCAGCACATGTGCTCCGGGCTTGACACAATCCTGAACCAGACAAAAGGCACAGAGAATAAGAAGTATGAAAGGATGCAATGAATCAGATAAAAAACTTGCAGCCCTGGGAGATGAGTGACCAATGTGCTGAGAGATGAATGACTGATGTGTTTATAAAAGGCACTGCAGTTGTTTTATATTTGCTTGGCACTTCTGGAGGGTCAGTCTTCTGGGTTTATACCTGTCACCTACAGCAGACTGAGGAGGTTTGAGGGAAGAAAACTTAATAATAAATCTGCTAAGGCTGTGTGAGTATAAAAGAGTCTGTAATAACAGTGGCAGCATTTACCTGAGATATCTGCATTGTTTTGGAGAAATGTTCACCTACAATTTATGGTTGTGATGTTCAGCAGCTCACCAAACCTAAAACATCTATTATGCTTGAATAATATTTACTGCTTTAATTGAGGCTGTGCCATGTCCATGACACAACTCTTGGGGAAAGAATGTCCCCACCACTATTTTGAAGGCAAAATCAGTTAAATGCATGAGATCATTAAGCATAAAGAGGACGTGTAGTCCTGTTATTCCAGTTACCATAGCACAATAATAAAAGGAGTCTATTGGAGAGAAAATCAATACAGCTAGGCATGCTACATTGTGTCTGTCTGCCCAGGTATATTTTCTGTAGTATGCTAAATTTTCCTGAAGTTTTGCCAGTGAGGTCCTTTTTTAGGATTATCTTCTATTAGCTTGGGAAGATAAAGGGTAACTGCTTTGGGGAGTGTGAGACAGGAAGACCTACGAAGAGAGTGCAGAAACATATCACCGTGTCACCCTACCCTCCCCATTAGTGAACACAGTGGACAAAAGCAGCTCTGGCAAGGTAGATGTAGGTTTGTCTGATTTGAAATGCATGGGGCCAGGAAGCCAGACTTCGCCCCTAAGGGCTGAAATGCCTTAGGTGGGCAAAAGGAAATTAGAGACCAAAACCATCAAAACCATGCTGGGCCCTGAGAAGTACTGCAAAAAATGATTGCTTGGCCTGATCAGGCCCCTGCTGCCTGAGAATGAACCTAAGCAAATAATGACATTTATTTCTTTATCAATTTCTCTGTCTTGTTTCCAGTGGACTAGATGTCAGGAATCCATGTCTATCTAGCTTATACTGAATTATTTCATTTTTCTTGGTGGTGGCTGAAGAAAAATGTTATCAATGTTGAATCCACATTCCCCCAAATAAAGGACTTAATCACCTAGTTCAACATAAAGCACCATGGGAGCAGCAGATTGAAAAGAAATAAAAGGTTTTAAATAACCTAATTTCATGCATATGTATGCATATGTCTGTATAATATGTGTAAAAGCTTATATTTATTTATACCTGGTATGCCTGTGGAGTACCATATACTTCCTCAAAGAAAAGTCCTCTTTTTATGCCATGAATTTACCTCATGAACTACACATGGAAGAACATCAAGATTTACAAAGCTATTATAACTGATGGATTAAATTTCATGGGGATATGTATTTTAATTTATATCCATAAAGGCAGTGCAGGAAAGCTTATCTTGAACTATATTTGGAAATCACTTTCATAATATCACTTAATTCTTCTGGAAGTTATCTTTAATCAAAGACACTCTTTGCTGATATTATTACATGTATTTTATCTGAAAGTGACCCTATTCTGTTTTACTGTGACCTTATCTTATGCATGATCCATCAGGAAGAGGAACTCATTTACTTCCTGCAGATCTTTTTACTTCATACATCTAGCACAGATTTTTCTATCCCCAAACAGACTAACCCAAGCACATAACCACTTGCTATGATATACTGAATTCCCTGCTTAAAAAATAACTGGCACATAATGGGGTACTCAAGCAGCTGATTGCAAAACATTAGAAAACTGAGACCGAAAGCTAATTTTTTTCCTCCTATTTTTGGGAAATTGAGTTTTTATGGGAGGAGGTGTGTTGACAGAAAACCAAAATAATATTGTAGTGTCACTTACTACATATAATATAGAATAATTTTCATAATTAAAAATAGAACAAGATAAAGACTCTGTTTTTTGTCCTATAGCTCCAGGTCACATCTCTCCCTAGCCACAGGTGGACAGCCCACATTCATTCCTGCATCAGCAGCACAGTTTGCCTCCCCTAGCACTATTGAGTATCCATAACCTGAATCATGCTATTGTGAAAAACAGGACTTTAAAAGTCTCCCTAGGCTGTATAAGAACATTTTCATATCAGGTAAACATAATATCTTGGAAGGCAATTTGACTGGCAGCTTTGGTGTTTTGGTCCATGTTTTCCCTCCTTTGTTAAAACCCACGGGCTGTTTGGCTGCGCAGGGCCGCGGGGAGGCAGGAGCATACGAGGGCTGTAGGGGTGGCTATTCTGGCACCCTGGAAGTCAGGGGCAGCCTGTTTCCAGCTACAGGAGAGACAGAGGATCCTGTGCTTTGCCTTCACTAAGGCTGTTGTTATCACACAGGTCCTGTAGCACTGAAGAGCAGTGAGCAGTAAAGATGGAGGGCCAGCATCCTCTTGTAATGCTGCTGAACAAGGGGCAGAGAGGCAGAACCTGGGGGTGTCAAAGGCAAGATGGGCAATAAGACTGTGGAAGAAGTCTCCAAACTAGGAGTAAGACACTCAGAGTCCCTGGTGTCCCTGGAAAGTACATGATGGTGTCACAGAAGCTGGTGGGGTTCAGCCTGGTGGATCTCAGCAGGAGCCAGGAGACCACCACCAATGTGCTCTCACCAAGGCACTGCCAACCTTCACTTTGGCACCTCACAACTTTTGAATGTTTTTTCCACCCACCCACCAATGTTCTGTCAAACTGCTTTATTTGTGTTGGGTATCAGCAGACACACTGCATTGTTGGATCTTTTTCTACCCCATTCAGAGGAGGATAGGAAGATTTGTACCATTTCCATCACATTATTTTTTTTCTTTTTTTCAATGTGACAGTTACAGCATTCATTAAATAACATAAAATCATTTAAAAAAACCCCAGACAAGTGTGCATCAAGGAGTGTATCCATATGGTGCATGAAAGAACAAATGTTAGAATTACTTGCAGAAGTGAGAAGATGTCAAACAAGAGCCATGATAGTGCTCAGGTTGTTTTACCTTCAGTGTTCCTGTTCAGCATGTGCCCCACACAACCTGTGCTCCAGGGGTTGGTTATGAACTATCAGACTGTAGTAGAGACACATAGTACCAAATACAAGTGGAAAAAGCATCAAGAAAAGTTAAGGAGAAAATATGGACAAACTGAAATGCAACAGTTTGCTAGGACCAGATGATTTCCAGGCAGCAACAATAGATCTAAACATAAATTTTCATGATGGCATGTATTTAGATACCAAAAAGTTATTTGGCAGTGTCCTTTATCAAGGGAGTCAAGTAGTTCAGCTGTGAGGGAGGCAGAGAGATGTCCCTGGCCTGAATAAACTAATTGTTTAAAAGATAGTAAGAGAGGTTGAGAATGCATGGTTAATTTTAACCTCCACCAGGTTACCAGTGGAGCCTGAGAGGTGCAGCACAGCCACAGATGATCTGGAAAAGGGTTGAGCAGGAGGCTAACATGGCCTACTAGTGATACAAACTTAATCAGGGAGAAAAAGACAAGGGCTGATTATTAAAAGCTGCAGAAGAACCTGCAAGTGCTACCGGTCTGGGCAAAAAAATAGGAAACAAGGTTGAATGTAGATAAATGTGAAGCACAATAAAAAAAGTTTGAACTGATGATCAAAAATGTGAGCTATAAGTATCCCATCAAACTTGTCAGCTCAAATTTCAGTAGCAGTAAAGAAATGCACAAGGATTTATGAGAAAGGAACAGAGAACAAATCAGAGAATGTGGTTGTGCCTCTGTATAAATGCATAATGTGTTTGCATCTTGACTTGTTTATGTAGTTCTGATTCTCAGAGTTCAGCCCACAGAGGACATACTGGAACTGGGAGAAATTCAGAGAAAGGGAGTAGGATGGTTATTAGTATAGTGCAGCTTCCATTTAAGCACTGATTAAGTACACTAAGATGCTTTTGCTTGGAGTAGTAATAAATGAAAAGGGTACTCTAGAAAAGCATGAGTGACCTGGACAGGGTGAATGTAACAGTGAGGAATTTCACATGAAGAAAATCATAGGCTTAAAGCAAATCAAATGAGGTTGTTTTTCCCATGATGTGCAAAAAAAACCCCTCTGTTCCTCTGTTGCTGCAGAGTTGTGGCTTCTAAGTGCTTTTTCCATAGGACCAAGGAGACAAATTCCAGAAAGAAAAATCCACTGACAGATATTAAATATAAGGTTATTTCTACCTCAAGGAGTGTCTGAGGCACAAATTTTCAGAGGCTGGAACAGTAGAGCCAGGACACCTCATTCCAATCCTGCCCTATGGTTTTACTGCTCTCCAGCTGCTGGGAATCAGTTGTTGCTGCTCAGGGCAAAGTCCTGGGCTGCCTGTGGTTGTGATCTGGCCACTCTTACCACTCTCGTGAAAAAAAGTATCAAACAATAAGTAAACTTTTCCACATTTTACAATAATTATTTAAATACAACTGTAAGAAAATAACTGAAAAAGTGGCAAACCAACAAATGTCCTACAGTGCAGTAATGGATCCCAGGGTAGTTCCTGTCCTGTAAGGGTCTAACTGGGAGATAAATTTCTGTATATTTCTATATGTTTCGTCCATCTATGCTGGGCATGAGCATTTTTGCCAATGATCAGACTGAAAAAACAAGGACTTTCTGTGGAGCAAACCTGCACTGTTAAGCCTGGAAAAGGAGTCAAACCTGGTATTTTACAACTGACCCAGCCCCGTGAGTCTGCTCTGCTGGCACAGAACTGATGAGAGGCCAGAGGACCACTATGCTCATATTAATTTGCCAGCTAGGATAAATAAAATTTTTTTGCTTATATAGGATTAGCAAGTTAAATAATTGCTGGCCTTTATGCTACTGTTTGTAGAAAGTACTCTAGGGCTTCATTATTCTTCTGTTATTTCTTAGAATTGGTTTAGATTAATCAGAAAGCTCCCGAAACCTTTACATAGTATTAGAGAGATTATGCCAGTTCATCATCATCTTTAGTCCAAGTTTTCTAACTGCATAACAAGTATATATCTTTTCCCTTTCCCCACCAGGAACTGCACTTTCAATGAATTAAAAATGTAGAGAGTGAAAAGATCAGAAAAGTAGAGATTTGTTAGGGAAAAAAACAAAACAAACAAAAATTAATAACTGCTAAGTAACTTCAGAAGCATATAAACTCCTTTTTGGTTCCTGGTTAAAGGACAGGCATCCTTGTTGAAAGCACATCTGACTTGAAAGAGTAACACGCACAGTGAGAAAAATCTGCTGTAATGAAAGAAAGGAGGTGTTGCAACACACCTTTTTTTTTTTAGGGGGGGAAGTATGTTTTAGATATGAAAAAATACATGTTCTCCTGAGGCTGATATTTTTTCTCATATTTTGGCACTACATATCCTAAGATATATTTAGCATATACCTTATCTTACAATTGTTGTGAGTTCAAAAACCCTATAGAAACACATCTTACTAAATTCTGAAGAGCTTTTCCATAATATTAATATCTTCCTTTCCCAACTATTTTCTTTGTCTATGTTTTCTTTAAAGGTTGGTGTTTGACTAAAGCTTTCTCCTTCAAAAACCAGACATGGAGAAAACAGCACTGCCAAGAAGTCCTAACCAAGATTTAGAAGAGCCTGTTGCTATGGAAATAGCCACAGCATCATGTGTTCAATACAAGTTCTGCTGTGTTAAAAAAGCAGGCTGAAAAAAACAAAAAACTCTGGCCTAAGTAAAATAAATCAACAGACTATCTGTGATACATTAGTTGTGAAAATTTAGCATTTATTAATTATGTTTTTATTGGCTCTTTTACCTGTACGCAGAGGGACTGCCTCTCCCCCAGGCAGGGGGACTGCATCAGAATTACTTTCACCCCAGCATAGAAAATTAGTTCACTATTTTGATGAGTATATGTTTAGTTGGGGTGGTTGTATCTGCTCTCACTCAACACTAAAAGTTGATAAATCATGACTTAACTCTGCAAAAATTAAGTATTTTTTTGGAGAGTAAAGGCTCATTGCTCCAGGGGAGTGTGTGCATATGAGCTGCAGTCAGGGCTGCCAATTACTCTCATGAACTGGTGTGGCCCCACAAAACTGCAGCCCCATGGAAACTCAGCCCCACAGAAAGCCTTTGGCAGATTATTCTACATCCCAAATTAATCTGGATGCACTGCCCAGGCATCATGTGACTCCCATCAAAGTCCAAGACACAGTAGCCTACATCACCAGCCCACCTGTCTGACAAGTCCCCTGCACTAGTTTTGTCCTTTCAGCTTCCCAACATCCTATCCATTCACTTAGTTTTACTTTTGATTTTACAGCACTTCCACGTGCTATGCAGGATTGACCTGTGCATGTATAACTCACCTGTATGTACAACATACAAATCTTGCTTTTCTGGGTACCCTGCACCTGAATATCTGGTTTTAGATATGGGAAATCACCTGACTGCTGCAAAACCTTCCTGCAAAACTATGTATTTTGGAGAAGGATGTAGTATTTTATGTACAACATAGAAAATACTATATTACACACGATGCTTAAACTGAGTGTTGTCAGATGGATCTTGAAAAGTCTTTGGCCTGTGTGCTATGAATCCACACCTTAACACCAAGCTTATCCAGTGCAGCTCCATGTAAGCCATCTCATGCCAGTGATGACTGCAATGAAACTACTTTTAAAAACTAGAACAAAATTGTCTAGTTATCTCAACTGAAATTCTGCACCTTTTAATTTAACCTGATATGGCCCCAGGAGGGAAAAAGAAACAGGAAGAGTTAAGTCCAATGTTGGTGGAAGGACATGCTCTAAAAGCCAGATTATCCAGATGGAACAGATAAATCTGTTACTCTTTCTCTAAATATCAACACTGCATAATTAGCAGCTGCTAAAATAATGGAAGCCAATTGAAGAAAAACATGGTATGCTCTATGTTCATTTATTAAATACCTTATGTTTCCAAACAGAGCTTTCCATATTTGCTGCAAAACTATGTAGCTTCATGCTTTACACAACTGAGCAAAGATGACAGCACTGAAATGAGCTATTACTATTTCCATCAGGAAGATACGGGGAACTAGTCTGTGTCTCTGAGGCGAAAATATATATATTCATCAAATGGAAAAGCTTTAAAAAGCAGCACTATCGAAGATATCAGCATCCCGTCTCCCTTGGAGACAGCTAAACCCCACATTTATCTAAATTATCTTGGTAATATGACAGAGTGATTGCTCACTAATGGTCAGTAACAGTTTTCTTTGTCATTTTCCTAGTCATTACCTCCTCAGAATGAACTCCAGAATAAACTGCTGATGCATCGTGACTAGAATATAAAGGGTACCTCTACAACAGAGTCCATTCCTATTAAACTCACGAACCCATATGTTGGACTTCTAACATTTTCATTTACAAAATATAATGCCCCTCTATTACAGACCCTGATTAGCTAAGAGATACTTTTATGCTTAAAACAGCAGCAAAATAATATCTATTTTGCACAGCTGTCTTCTGTTGTCTTCCTTTTCTCCCCATAGCTACTCAAACACAGGAGCCACGTTCTCTGCAAAGCAAAAAGCACTGTTGAGAGAAGGTTGGATTTGTAGATACTGTATTTTATGGCAGATTCAGCTGCATTTTTTAATTTGGATGTTTAAGTCTATTTGCCCTTTTTCAGGAGCTGGGGAGAATTACTGATTACACAGTCTGCCTGAAAATCATTTCCCCTGCTGAGTCTGAGAAAAGCCCTCACAGAAGGCTTGTGTGAGTGGCAGCTGATTATTGACTCCATCTCCTGTCGAAGAGTGGAAATTTTGAGTGCTGAGATTCATTGTCTTTATTCCAAATTAAATTGAGCTGATCTGTTGAGCTGCAAAGATGGAGGAAACAAGAAACTCAAGCAGAAGGAGTAAAGGAGCCAAAATGCTACCATGTGAAGCTGCCTGATTTTGAGATACTTCATCATCCTAGAAAAACAGCATTAGGGTGACCAGAAAGGAGGATCCTATCTTCCCCAGTGTCACACCAAACAGATACATACTGCTCCTTCAGGGAGTCCTAAAGGTTGAAGGGTTGGGGAAATGCTGTGGAGCTTCTATGCTGCCTTGTCTGAACTTTTCTACAAGAGGGAATTCTGCCCATTTGCTGTGCAAATGGGCGTTGTCAACCACAGCCACAGAGTGACAGAGGTGCTTCTTTCTGTGAGCTGCCAAATGCTCTTTCAACTTTTCAAAAAAACACATGCACAAGTAAGCTGTACATACAAAAAGCTATCAATCCTTTTTTTTTTTTTTAACCTCTGTTGTCATTAGGAAGAAGATCACTGCATGCTCTGACTCCAAGGAAAGAGGGTCCCACCTGAAAAACTGATATTTCTATATCATTAGGGTGCAAGGACTTGAAGAGGTTGGTCAGATTTCTCTTTCTCTTAAAACAGACAACCAAGCCACAAAATTTCCCATGCTTTACAGAAAATGCTATGTATCTTTGCTAGCCTAGTTCGACCATGGAGTTCTAGTCAGGACCATGGAGGAATTCAGGTCAGCTTGACAATGGAGTTCAGGTCAGAACCACGGAGTTCATGACCATGGAGTCAGGTCAGGTCCTCAGTTTAGGTAACCCAGGGGCGCACAGTTTAGAAAAGAAAAACAGTGCATAGGTTGTGTAGAAGTGTGCAGAACCTCATGAGGTACCTTTCATAGCTGACCTCCCAAGAGCAGGCAGTGGCTATTTAAATGCATTCACGTTCTTCCAAAAGGTGCCATTAGGCAGGATTGGGAATCCTCCTACCCCCAGAGCAGAAAGCCTGGGGAGAAGCAGCTCTGAGCTGGGCTTCTGTGCTGAGCCAAATCCCATGGCTGCAAAATGTTCCCCTTGACAAAACCTTGGCAGGTTTGAGCTTGTTTGAGGCAGTGGATGATAAAAAAAGCTTGTTGCCAGCAACTTTCAGGCGCAACTTCCCAAGCGATACAGAAGTATCTTTTCTCTTTTAAAGGGAGGAAACAAAGGCACGAAGCCAAAGTCTGTGAATAGACTTTTTGAATCCAGGCTGCCTCATTCCTATGGCCTTCCCTAAAACACAGTGTTGAAGATTTGCATATTTCTGTGTATGTGCAAACAGTAGATCTCCTTGGCAGGGAATGTATTTACCTGAGAGGACAATGAAGGTCTGGCACTGAAAGGAAACATTTTTCCCTGCCAAAGTGTCAGTGCATCACGGTTTGTCATGTCTTTTCAAATTCTGTTTTCTTATTTTCAAAAAGCCATCTACCATCTGAATGTGATCAGTCTCCTTGAGGGCTTAGAAACAAAAGAGTGCATCTGTTCCACATTCTGAATGGGCCATGAGGCTAGGGCTGGGAAGTCATTTGAACTGTATGAGTCCTGCCTCCATGGGGTGGGTGAGTTATGCCTTCAGCGTATGCAGAAAGAATTCCCACTACATCCATGGATTAGCATGAACTTACTTTTTATCTAATATTCTGAAATTAGATTAATTTCTAAATTTTCTAGATGCAGAGTAAGAAACACAACAAGAACTTGAGTGTAAGACCCAACCAGCTGTGCTGGACAAAAGCTCAGCTTAGTTCATTATTGTAACTCTAGTGCCCAGCATTGCGTGGGTATCCACATTTAGCATGTAGTGGCAGAAATTCCACAGTGCATTATGCATTCTGTGTCAAATTGCTTTATTTTTTTGAGGCTTACTGGAAGTGTCATTTAATGCCCTTTGGTTGCTGCCTGTTTCCACTTCATACTTCTCTGTCTTTCCCAAGTAATTTTTTTTCAAAGCTGATCTTACATGGAATGTATTCCCGTAAACAAGACTTGAATGTTAAATAACTGACTTGCAAATCAAGTAACTTAATGAAATGCTTTTAAATAAAGCTAATATGCCTAAGAAGAATAACTATTTGAAGATGGATACCAGTTCAGATACTACTGATACTACTGAGATGGGCATGATGATTTTTGCTGTTTAGTACTCTGCTCTTGGAACAAATTCAAGCACTTGAAGATTTGAAAACATATATATATTGCAATAAAGAAGCAGTAAAAATATCAGCAGGAACCACCTAAGTATGTGTGGGAGAGGCGAGAGGAGTAAAGGGAGAAGGAGTTTAAACTAGCATAGAAAAATTCCTCTCCAAAATAATTTGAATGCAATAAGAAATTAATCTGTTCTATATATTTCCCGCTATTATGAGTTATTTTTGCCTCTGGGTGCCAATCAGTTCTGCTGACAAAGACCCTAAACCTTCAAATGTCTTGCATCACAATCTTACACAAACTAAAAATCTGCATTTAAATTTAACAGAGGGTTAGGAAGAGATATTGTATAACATTGGCAAATTTATCGACTAGAAAAGCGGCAATGGCTCATTTATAAAAAAATAATTTCATTCTCCAAGGTGATTTAGACTTTGCCTTTTATCACTCTGCCTAACAACTGAGCAGGCTACATAAGTGCTATAGCTCTTTCCAAACTGCACAGTAGATCTGCAGCCAGATGTTTTGACCCTTAAGGAGAGTTTAATCCATGTTTGTGCAATCCTGAACCCAAGCTTCCCAGAGGCCTTGTCTGAGGGGGGAAATGAGGTAAGGGAAATAGTAACACTACAAAGAAACACCTCTATCCCAGTTTGGCAAAAGGACGAGTCTAGTAAGAAACCAGCCACATGCCTGAGGCATGCCCCGCTGGTGTGAGACCGGGGTGCCAAATGGGATTTTCACTCAAGAGCCAAAGGCTGGGGGTACCTCAGGACATCCCCCATGGAAATGAGAGCACAGAGTAATCACCACTGATCACATAGCAGGTGCTTCCCTTAGCAGAGCGGCCTCTGAAGTGGACAAAATATACCTTAGTTTTCAGCTTTACACATATAGTTGTATCTGAAGGGAAACTTATTTTTTAGGGAAAGAAGTTTTGGTATTTTGAGAATGAACAGGAGGCTTTTTTGACCTTAAATGACACACACAAGTCTCTAATCCTATCAGAAGCACCCTTGTCACGCCACATGAACAATTCAGAGGAACTCCAGGCCACTCTAAAATCAGGGGGCATATGATTAGTATTAAACCAAAAAACATTTTAATCCAGCTGCAAGATTAAAGGGTGCTGAAAAACAAAGTGGTGTTCCTGTCTCCCTCTGTATGAAACATTTCATTCAATAGAAAGAGGAAGCTCTAGAGAAGAAACGCCTGAACGTTAGGCTGGAGGGCTTTTCTGCTTTTATACATCCAGCTATCGACTTCAGGGAGGCTGCTTCAAATCTGCACCAGTGTTGCTGAGAGCAGAGTCTGGTCTCCAGCCCTCAGACCATGCTCAGTTCACAAATGGCTTATCTGTAGCTCCCTAATAGAGAGGCTTACAAATAAGTGGCTCAGCTTGGTAAAAGCCACTTTATAAGCCGCCTGCTACAATACAAAGCTTCCTTCTTTGATTAAAAGGTACTAGATTTATAGGAAGACAGCAGTGGAAGGCCTTCCTGTCGCTTAACGAGAGCACATTGTTTTAAGAGAGCAGAAAAGCCAATAAAAATGTATAGGTTGAGCCAAAAGTAATTTGATGGATCTTTAAAAAAAAAGAAAAATAATAGGTTTTACAGGTTTGTAAATGATGAACATTCTGGACCTAGAGACACAAATTGAGCCTTTTAAAAAATCTCTCCATACTTACAAACTGTGAACATGAAGCTGAAGTTGTCCTGTTTAATTATGACAACTGACTGATAATTATGACATCAACCTGGGTTATCTCTTTGAGCAGTGGGATATCAAAAGTGCTCTGAAGGTGACTATTTCTTTAGGCAGGACTAAGGGATCCTGGGTGATGAAGCTTCTTGTTTTTGCACCCCAGAAAAGTACCTGACATTCCTAAATCCAGGCCACAGGGTGAAAATATGAGGAGCTATTACTGCCAGCCTGCTAATCCTACTATTCCTTCGTTATTTTACCTATTTAGTTGCATCTCGAACCAAGACTGGACAGAAATTTTCTCTTACTCTCTCTTTGCACAGTATCTATAATACACATAGTGATAAGAAACAAAATCCAGAGTGCTGTGCTAAGATGGAGTACCTACATTTAGTCTCCCATCCATTTTCCATAGTTACATTCCAGCTAATGGAGATTGTAATATATTGAGATAGACGATGATAATTCAACATCTTGCGAAAGAGAAGACAGAAGCATCAAAGGGAAACTTGCAGTTTCAGCATCCTCATTACAAAATAATAATAACAGAGCGTGTATTTTCTTTTAAAGACATTTCACTAACATGTTACTTGCTCTGAATGCTTGGATTTAAGAAAAAAATAAATCATAACCAGCACTTGATGGGAAACGTGCTGCAAGCAGAGCCCTGATGCTATGGTAACAGAGCTGCCTGTGTGAGCCACGCTGACACAAGAGCTGTGAAACACGGGCTTTGCTGCCATCAAGTTCTGTGGGAAAAGCCTCTGTGATTTCAAGTGTCCTGAAATCACTACCTTTGTTTCTACACCAATGCAGGACAGTTTTCTCCATATAATTTCCTTTCAAAGTAAAATGTGTAAGGGAGCATGCATAAAAAAGATATATATAAAATTAACTTCTGTGAAAAGACCTCATTTATTCAAGATTGAGCACCCAGATACCTACTTTTGCTTTGTCTGCTTCTTAGTTTTACTCACGTTCTTATTACCTTACTTTGCAAATACTCTGTGAAATATAAGTCCATGTAAACATATATGCCAAAGTTATGAAAAAGCTATACACACATTTCCTGTATTTACCAAGTGACCAATAGCCTCCTGAGTCTGCATTTTTGAGGTCTGATTTCAGGCACTGTAATAGGTGTGTGCAGACAGATAGCAATTCTGCTATATTAAGCTTCAATGATCACTAATCGTTTCTGAAAAGTAAGCTGCTGACTGTGTGTGTGGAAGTGCTGGATCAGGGTCCAGTGGTGACTGCCAACGTATCTTCTGAACAGCCCCCCTGAATCCTTAAGGAGATTGCCTGGCTTGAACTACTAATCTCTTCAATTATTTCTAAATCTGCATGTACTTTCAGACCCTGAGATAGTTTTACTGAAAACAAAGAAACAAACACACCAAAATTGCTAATTTCAAATTGATTGCAAATACAGCAGTGCAGCTAATTATGCCTAACGTCAGAACTTGATAAATGGGTCACAGCAGAGAAGGGGAAGCTTATCTGGCAGTTTAGTGTTTCTAGGGTGAGGTAGAGTTAGCCTTTACTTTAGGAATTTAATACTGATTCTGCATCCCCAGAATTTTAGGTTAGGCTTTACCTACTCTTCCTAAGTTCTGTACACCTGCAGAGAAAGGTGCTGTAGGTAGAGACCCAGCCCAGCCCACCCCACATGGGAATCTTGCTCCCTGCACCGACTAGTCAGGGAGATCTGAATGACCGCAGGGATACTCCAGGCCCTTGCAGTGGGGTGATTGCTGCTTCCACTGACAGAAATAGGTGGAGGGGTATGGTAGGTGCCACCATAACCCCTTGTGGTTTTTGTTGGTCTGGTCCTATTGTGAGGGCTGTGCACCTGTCCAGGGCTACAGGACCTGCTCAGCTTGAGCAGGACTGCACTCTGTCTCATGCATTTTAGGAGAGGGATGAACCCACCACAACAAGGGATGTGCTGGTGAAATGACTTTTGAGTGCGATCACCTGCATGGGAACCAGTAAGCCATGTAGCTTGATGAAGCCTGCAGAAGAGGACACCTGACTGAGGGCCCCAAGCATGGGTAAACGGGATAAAATGTAACTTTTTCATTGCTTTAACACACTTTGTTAAAAAGAATTTTACAGCCTCATGATTTTAGAATTGCTCTAGAACAGAACTTCTTTCACCTTTTGCCAGACAAGATAAAGATTGTGGCACTCATTTTTTTTCCACTTTAAAAGAAGCAGCCAAAATGCAGACTGTGCAAATAACACTATGGCCCTTAAAAACAAAACAAAACAAAACAAAAAACAAAACATAAATATTGACCAGATGTAACAGCATTTTAGTAAAGATCTCCAAGTACACAAACTTCTTTGAAGGAAACTAGTCTCTTTTTGTTTGCAAATTGATGCTTGGAAAGTTTTAAGTAGGCCTGCGTGCAGCAGCACTCCTCAGGGTATCAACGGCAGCATTTTCCTCAGAAGTGAAACATAATTTGAAAGCAATTCAATTTGAAAGCAAAACATTCAATCTGCAAGGCAGCATGAAGAAATGCAGAGATATGAGACAATAACAGGGTGTTGCTTATGCAACTTCTTTCAAGTGTTTTTGCATGTTAATAGAGAACAAAATTCAGGCTCCAAGACCCTGGTGGAACTTTTCATTTGCTAGAAATTAAGCAAGTGCAAACAGTATAGCAAGAAGTGGGCCCATGTCAGGATAAGAACATTATAGGGCATCTTGAAGATATTTGTAATGACTTTCAACCCTCCCCGTGTTTATGGCTAGGTGCTACCCTTGCTCTCTTCAGTACCCTTCTTGTACCTACCTTGTTTCCTCCTGCAGTGCTCAGCCAGCCATCCCTCTCCTGCCTCTCAGGAGTGAGAAGCCCGCAGCAGGTGTTGTGGGGAGGAGTACTGAGCTACTTCAAAATGTCATTTAGAGAAGGAGCAGCTGAGAACAAGTTCCCATCACTCAAATGAGTGTCTGATGTACTGATCTAAAAATAAACCCTTGCAGTCTGTGAGATGTGACACTCCATTGCAGCTTCCACCGTGCCTTTTCTCACTGTGTCCTCACAATGTACCAGGAAGCACAGCTTCAGAGGATCACCTAAGCCTGCCCAAGCTTTGACAAGTAAAACAAGCAGCTACTGAAAAAAAATTAAGGCAGATCTTTATGTATGTGTGTGATGGTTCAATGCAAATAGTTGTCTAGACAGCAGCCTAAGACAGATCAATACTTGTAATAAGGCTCATCATGCTCCAATAACTGCTGCAATCTGCATAGAAAGACTGGTGCAGGACAAAGAGGAAACCTGTGCTCCTGAGGGAGAAGGCACTTAAGAGTAAATTCTCATTAGGTGAAAATTATTTGCTGATAAAAGATTAAGCCAGTTGGCAACTGGAAAAAAGATGGGTGTATGGCAGGGAAAGAGCACATAATGGTTCCTAATAGATGCAGCTGTTTGTGGTGGTGTTGTTCAATGTAAGCAGCAGAAAATAATGCAGCTTTGCTCCTTTCCTGTCTAGCACAGCTACTTTTTAATCCCCTTTTAAGAGTTTTCCCACTATTCCTAGAGAAGAAAGACAGATCTACTGGAAAATAACTGGAAAGAGCATTTTTCTATCTTTAATTAAATATTATAAAGAAATACATTTCTTAGAGAAAAATGCTTATATTATAGCATGGGTGTTTTTTTCCCTCAAATGGGGAATTAAGCTATTAGAGATAAGAGCATTGGTGATTTTCTATATAGATCTGATGGAATAGCTTTTTCATTTACATTTCAAAGAGGGAATAAGACGGGTGAATCATGCAGGAAGATAAAATAAGGCAAAAGAAAAAGAAATAAACCAAAGGAAAAAAGAGCATGATACAGCCACAAATACCTCTAGAGTTACTCTGGAAAGAAGAGTGTTCACAGCTTACTGTAGCTTCATGCCTGACAAAGGGCAATTAAATTGCAACAAATTTTGGCCATTTTACTGCAGGAACAAGAGCATGAATTTCACATTCAGGGGGTGAGGTGGAGGATTTCAAATGGTTTAATTACTGACTGTTGGCTTCACACTGCCAGTTAATGCCTCTACCTGTGCCCCTGGCAAACAGCTCTTCCTCACCAAACCCAGGGAACAGTAGACCCACACCACACGGAGCTCAACTCCCTTTCATGTCCATGGGTCCCATTGACGTCCTTGGGAAGCTGGACCTTGCAGAACCAATCATCTCTGGCACCGCGCTCCCACATCCCCTGGAACTCTGTCGTGATTGCTGGGGGAGCTGGCGCAGAGAAAAGATTTGCATTCCCTCTGCTTGCTCTTGCCACAACTAAATAACTGAAACCCACAGTGGGGAGGATGTCTGTCTCCAACGCTCTGCCTCCTGCCACCTGATCTCCCAGCCATTCAGTCCCTCTCTCTGCTTTCCAGACAGCAGCAGGCGAGAGCCAGCAAGCCCCAGCCGGAAAGGGAACAGCCCGGCCGAGACAGAGTGAGTACGATGATTTAAATGGAGAAAGTCAGACAGTTGTCAATGGAAAGGAAATGAGTTGGAATCTAAATCTAACTAAAAGAAGCTACCCAGATTACCAACATTGTAAACTGGATTAAAATAAAGTCCTATGAGAAAATCAATGGAAAGCTATGGAAAGGGAGTAAGTCAAAAATGACAGCACAATGAGACAGACACTCTCTGAGTGCTTATTCAAGAGAACCAGTGAGATGTAGAATAGAAAATTTAACTGAGACAATCCAAATCTAAATGGTAGAAAAAATACAGGGAAATTGGAAGAGATTAGAGAGAAAGCCCAAGGAAAATATTTTTGAGGAGCCTATAAATCAGTATGTGAAACAGAAAGTGGGGGGAAAAAAATAAAATAAAGAGGCAATTTTAGTTATATCTCAGAGCAAGTGAAATTAAGTGCCTGGGAATAATTTTTTATACCATGCATTTGTTTACATAGAAGTAGACTTTGATTGACATGAAGATGTTGGTTTTCAGAAGACAGGCTGATTTTTTTTTTTTTTCCCCCTTTATCTACAGTTACAAAGCCTCTGAAATGCATGTGTTCTCACTCCGTGCACTGGAAAATGCCTTCCCCCCGACCCCTCTTCTCTCTTACAGGTTCATCCATTACAGAAGTGCTGTCCCAGCCTGTGGGCAGCTGGAGCTGCCTGAGTCTTGCCAGTCTCCTCCAAGGGGCCAGGGTGCAAAGAGCCTGTCCCGGGGTGAGGGAGCCTGTCCCAGGGAAAGCGTTGCCTTTCCTCGGCTACACCTGTAGTACCACTGGATGTCACTGTTGTTTCATAAAAGACAAAATCTTACTGAGCTTTTTGACAGATCGTGTTCAGTAAATAAATATATATGTATTTATATTCCCTTCCCCGCAACTGTTCTGCACAAAGATGGAAGTTACAGACCGCCTGTGCACCTCCCCGGCTATCACTCACTTTTCTGATGACTATTTTTCGGTTATTGTGTTTATGGATCTTTTTGTCGCACTCTAAGAGGCATCTTTTCCATAAAATACTGCTTTCTGCTGTCGTAGATGTAGAGTGCGGCAGAGCTGCCTTAACGCATTTCAATTGTATTTTCGATTTCTTTTTTAAAAATTCCATTTGTATTATTTGCTGGGAAATATTTTAACTCTCCGCATCTGGACTGATTGCAGCTGCTCTCGGGAGGAGGAGGAGTGAGCTGTCTGCGGGAGCAGCAGCCGCTGGTGTCTGTCTGTCTCTCTGTCTGCAGCCCTGGAGATCCAGGCACTGCCGGTGGGCAGCGCTGCCCGTAAATCAGGTTTGCCCTGGAGGTGGCTGTTTCTCTCCACCGTTAAAGAGGAGTGTGCAGAGACTCTGCCTCTAAATCAGGCACCTCCTGTACTAAGAGGCTGTAAGAAACCCAAAAAATTTCTTACAATGGGAAAATCTCCCCCCCCCCCCCCCCCCCCCCCCCCCGGCGGGCCCGACCCCGGCCAACACAATACAAAAAAAACACTTAGCATAGGGGGCGGGAGGGGAAAAAACAGCAGGAAAGCAATC
>JANIJG010006892.1:0-15253 GCA_024611175.1 Megaceryle torquata | reverse complement strand
GTTAAAGAGGAGTGTGCAGAGGCTCTGCCCCTAAAATAGGGCCCCTCTGTACCAAAAGGCTGTTAAAAACCCAAAAAAATTTTTAAAATGGGGAAATTCCCCCCCCCCCCCCAGTTGCCCAAGGTGGTACTCAGCCGGCTAAATGAAGATATATAAGGCTCTTTAAAGTCAGTGGAGAGGAACAGGCAATTCCATGAAAGTGATTCATCCCATCGGAAGGAATACTTCTAGCAGAGAGGTCAGGTAGGTAAAGGCCTCCAGGCACCTATTTCTGCTGACTGACACTGCAGAAACCTTCAGTGACCAGCTGAAGGGTAGACTGATCAGTCAAGAAGAATCCTACTGATTTGACCTGGTACAGGTGCCTCTACATCAGGTTTTGGTGATTTTTTTTTTTTTGAAACAGCACGTAGATGTTTCCTACATAAACATAAACTTCATTATTACCGATCTTTGAGTGAGCTTTCTATGTATTTCCCCAACATTAAACTTGCTGGAAAAGGCACCAGAAGCAGAGTGACCCACCCCAGACCTTGACGAAAACACACCAGGAGCTGATCTGACAGCTTGGCGTTATGGTCAGTGGCATTCCCACGCCCAGCAAGGCTCCCAGGGCCATTTCATTATCAGTACTGCAGCCTAAGTGTAAAAAAAAAACCAAAACCCCAAACATTTCCTGATGGTGGCAGGCATATAAAACTGAGTTTCAGCACGGTCCCCAGCTCCCAAAGGCTTATCTGGTATGTGAAGGACAACAAAACTGCTGTTAGCTACAACAGGACAAGAAATACAATGCTAAGGAAGTGGTCCTCTATTTGCATGAAAATAGATTGACTGTTAGCTGGTCTCCATCTCACACCCATAAGAATTTCAAGCAACACTGTTACAGACTTCTTTAAGACTTCAGTCACCTCACCCAGCAGGAATGGTCCATGAACTGAGATAGCAGCTATGGTCTTCTGTACAGAAGCAGACTATCAGAGTCCAACTCCTCGGGCAATCTGAACAGCATAACTAAGGAGAATAAAAAATTTCTGATAGTTTTCCGAATCACTTAATGGGAGAGGACTAAAAGAGGCAAAGCTTGTGACTTAAAGCCTAATTATGCCAATGAGGAGTTAACAAACTTGGGGCTAAAAGTCATGAAGGCTATCCTAAGAGACTTGCCAATTTTAGTTAAAAATTATGTCAAAACCACTAGGTTTTGTGTTCTGTGCAAATTGAATAGAAGTACTCCTCAGTCCCTGCTGGTTTTAGCAGTGCTATTTTCATGCTGTATCCATAAATAAATACAGAATTGTAGAATGCCTGCCGTCATTTAATAGGGCTCAGCAAAATGTGTGAATCATACAAATCTAGTTTCAGGGAATCAAAACAATAAGACATTTCCAAAAACGTGGCTTCCAGGAGTGACTGCTTGGAGTGGAGCTCCTCTGGTGTGACAGGCGATTTTTCCATTTCTCTGCTGCACAAACCTCTGCCATCACCTGCATCTTTGGGCTACTGGTACCTACCATGACAGAGGAAGGAAGCTTGTCTCCCCAGGGTGTACACAGGCACCCTAGTTGCATCTTCTGCATCTTATTTTGACTGCCATCAGTAGGCTTGTACCTGCCAGATGGCCTAAGGCACTCCTTGGAGGTGTGCAGTGCTCTGGGGTTCCTCACAGCCGTGGGCAGGCCCTGGGCAGCCGAAGGCACCCTGCTGACCCCACAGGCATGATGCCAGTCGGTAGCTGCTCTCAAGCCCAGACTGCTGTGCTGCCTGTCCAGTTGCAGCCTACGTGCCTGACAATCAGAGCTGCATATAAATTATGCGTATAATAGGAAGCAGCATGCAGAGAACCAGGAGAGATGCTACGAGGTGTGGGGTGGGGTGAGACTACAGCCCTGTGCCTTCTCCAGTGCCATGCTGTTGGCACGAGACCCCACGAATGCAGGGAGCCAAGTAACATCCCTGTGCCCTCTCTCTCTTTCCCCAGATCTGGGGCTCCTCTGGGCAGAAGGCAAAGCTAAATACGTCAGGTTTTCCATATGCATCTTTAAATGTATTTTTGCAGCAATTATTCCCACCACCCAAAACGTGACTAGCGATTTACAGAAGATGGAGCTGGCCTAATCCTGCCCGGGAGAGCTCGCATGTGTTTACTTCCCGAGCTGTTTCACGGGCCACGGCCCCGTGGCAGCTGTGGAGATCTGATCTGCTTCACACTCATGGCTCGGGCACCTACAGATTGTCACGGCCAAGGAGCTGAGAAACGTTGTTCCTTCACGCTCTACAGCACCGGGCGGCTTGGCTGTAGGCACAGCTCGCCCCGGGGCCGGGCCGACGCGGGAGCCTCTCCGCGCCCGCAGGGAGCCCCGCAGCAGGGAGCCCGGCGCTGCGGGAGCGTTTCGGGGCGAGTGACTCCCCGAGCGGGGGTGGGAAGCTGACAGCATCGCTGTGCGGCATCCTTTCAGAAAGCTTTCTCCGTTTGCTGTTATCTCCACGAGTTAAATGTATGCAAATTAAACGTGGCTGGTAGCCGCTAAATAGGTATTTCTTGCCAAAAATATCTGCTCTCTGAGGTCTCCACCTCTTGCGTTTGCAAACTGCATTAGATGCCGCGTAAAAGTCATTCTCCAAAATATGCTGACGCCAATACCAATGTCAGGCACGAAGTTCACAGCCCTCCACGCTTTTTCCCTTTAATTTTTTTTTTTTTCCCCCATGGTTTTAGGGTTTTGCTTTTACATTTCAAAGCAATTTTTTTTTTTTTTTTTTTTGGCTCCCACGTAGGATCAACAGGTGTAGAATGACTGGCACGGCCCTGATACACTCCATCTGGTTGCTGCTGATAAAGTAATCCTGCAGGCTGAGGGGCATTATCTCCAACAAGCTTAAGCAGCAGCAGCCTAATCTATTTGCAAGAGAGAACAAACCCTGAAGCCAACATTGTTATTCCACGAGAGCAACTGGCCACAGACAGCGCTTTCACAGGCGCGGTGGGGAGGCTTTCACCCAGCTATTTTGCCCCTGGGAGTGATGATTCACCCAGTACTGTCGTACCCCTTCTCAGAAGAAGGGGAAGCTTTGCTTTGTGAGTAACTTGCCCTGCAAAGCCGTGATTTCCGAATCAAACCAATTATTTTGCTGCTTTACCTCCATAAAACTCTTGGGTCCCTATTTAATCTTTCCCAAAGCAATAAGATGACTCTTGGCTTTGTGTTGATAATATTTCCTCCCCCCCTCACACCCACCACCCCCCCCCCAAAATCTATTGCAGCCGTCGGGTTCTGAACGCGGGGTGTGCTCGGGGTGCCCTCTGCAGCTGAAGGGCTGTGTCATCCCCTCCGTGCAGGTTTGGGACTGGGAGAGCTGTGTACGCACGCAGAGCACCATCTTCCCCATCCCTCGTTGTCCTGGCTCATGGCGTGAATCACAAACCGCCACGCCGAGTGTCTCAAACCCACGCCTGCCCTTTCCGTGCCCATTTAATGGGATTTCAGCCAACAGCTTTGGGGTTTATTTTGCTGTTCCTGTCCTTAGCTTTCTCTGTGTGCTCACCTTGTTCAAACACACCTCGTAGCTTGCCCCAGCCAACCACAGGACCGCGTGCTGTGAGCTCAGCAGCCGAACTGAGACGCTGAGGGCACCCAGGAGATTCTGCTGTAGCTCCTTGAGGAGCCACGGGAATGAACAGCTCGTACCCTTTCCCCCGGGCTGGGGAGAACGCGGGGGGGGGTGGTGTTTTGAAGCCAATTTCCCCTCAAGTAAATGAGTGGGCAGTGCCGTAGCAGCCACGTCTCCCCACTCGCAGGCTGGGGTTATCCCACTGCCATCACACAAGGGCAGCGGCGTGACGGAGGCACCCGGCTGAGGAGCCGCCTCCCCGCGCTGGGCTTCGCGCTCCAGTAACGAGCACAGGCAGCGTCACTGGCAAACGTGGCGCTGGCTCAGCCACGGGACATACCGCATCACTGCATCGGACAAAGGTGATGCTTCTGTCAGCTACAGTCATTTCTGCTACGTGCGTGTACAACGAACACACTTGCCTGTGCCCGAGAGAGCAGCAGCCGGCAGCATCCTAAACGGAGAGGGGGGAAGGGGGGGAGCATACGGGCTCTCCTGCAGGAATAATTAAGCATTTCCTCTTTATACCGTGAGCAGCTGCTGGTGTCAGAGACTACACCATCTGCTGGTGAGCTAAGCAAAGGACCTCACAGCAGCGAGGGAGAATTTCTGCCATCATATCGCCTCCCGTGGGGAGGAGGTATTGTAGGGGTGTCTTGGCCACTTCTGGTGCCTGGGGCTCCCAGGGGGCAGTGGGACACCCTCTCCTTGACAGCCTGCTTTGCAGAATCCCTGTGTCTCCACCCACTGCACTGGAGAGGGGCCAAACCCAAATGTACCCCAGAATGTGCTGGAGAGCCCACCACTGTCCCATGCAATGAAGACATGATGCCAAGGTGGTGAGCTTATTGCGAGATCCCAAAGTCAGAAAGACCCAAGAGGAGGGTGAGCAGGTGACCCAGAAGAGGCGGTCCTTGCAGGGGACCTGTGGTAGAAGATAGGGCTGCTTTTCATGGGATGTTGTAGCAGCAATGCTGGGCTACAGCTGGTGCTCACACCTCAGCTGTTGAGGGGATGAGGCCAAGAGCTTCACATAAAAAATACATTGACCCAATGCACTTTTCCTGCCAGTGTGGTTTATGGCATTCATGGATTTGCTAGATGATGATTTACCGCCTGTGATCACATGAGGTGCTCAGCTGAGGCATTCCTGTTTGCACCAGAGAATAAGTGAGGAAGGAATGAGCATCAGTGATTATAAAGACCAGTTTGTGCAAGGCTCATGTACCTTTTTGGACAAGCACGGAACACAGAAGTGATGGGAGAGGTCTGCATGCTGTCATCCTATCTCAGACAGGATGTATAAATCCAAAATTCTGATTACTTTTGCACCTGGGTAGCTTCATTGGTGTTAATTATGTGGTGGAAATGGAGGATCCATGTAAGCAAGATTCAAATCAGACATTAGTATTTAGCTTTGCTTCAGGTCCTCTCTATAGGGTTGTTTCTGTGAAAGTGAAGAATGAAAGAGAGAGGAAAAAACCCTAAATAGTGATTAATGGAGAACAGTCCATATTTAATCACAGCTTTCAATTCAGACTTTATAATTTAAACTTCAGTAATTGTCTTCATGATTTTGGCATCTGCTCATCCCAGCCTACACACTATCTTTGAACTAACAGCACGGCTTATCTTTGCAATTAGGCATTCAGTGTAGCAACAAATCTTCAATTTGGTGTGAGTCACTCAGCTGCTAAATCAAACAATGTGTCACTAAACAAACCAGTTTCCTCCTGACCTCATGTGATGATAATAACGACTTGTGAAACTGTCTTGAGATTTCTTTGGTATAATTTGCTGGTACTTTCTGACACTCTCATTTTCATAAGTATAATTGGGTCCTGTGCTAGAAACAGGACACAGCAGTACACAAACAACTGATAGTAGTCATTATTATGGAAATGCAGGCAACCCACCTCAAAACTAATTGCTAATACAGCAAAATAGCTTTCTAAAAGTAAGAGTTGTAAGTACAGGGCGAGCCAAAGCTGCAACTGCATCAGCTGTGATGGGTGGGTGGGGATCTGGACTTTAGCTATGGAGATGGGCACTCGTGGTGCAGACAGGAGCCCCATGCCTCCATATGCCAGGCACAGGCCCACTGCTTTGTATCACCAGTGTCTGTATGTGCAGTCATGCTTAGCAGTAGTCTGTGACCTTCATCTTAATGCAGTCAAGGTGACATTTGGTGCCAAAAGGTTACCAGTACCTAGAAACTCCATCTCTGCACTCACCCAGAGAAAAGCAACGCTGGGGTGGAAGTTGTGTTGTGCAGCCCATGGCAGGCTGGGCTCCCAAAACACACACCGCTATTTCACACAGCTGGAGTTTCTCAGAAGCTGGATTTGGAGTCTTGGTGGACACAGACAGTTGCTTACACTGGTGGCACTGGCTCATTGCAGCCACACGTCCCTGAAGTCAGTAACACACAGAAACTGATGGTGTCCTTTTGGGTGCTTAGACTTCTAGTGTTCTGTCTCCTTGGCTCTGGAAGCCACCAAAGCTCTACCACAGCTCTTTCTCAACTGTAGCTTTTACTGCAAAGGTCCGGCTGTGGGACATGAAAGCATCTCTGCGTGGGTTTTGCTGTTACCTGCTGACACAACATGGTCAGTGGTCCTCGTTTCAGGCAGCAACCCAAGCTGCAGCATTGAGCTGACACTGCTGCCTGCCACCTGGGTCTGTGTCTTCAGGGCTTGCTGCACCTTGTAGAGGCTTATCTAGCAGATACTCTATTGCAATGTCTTTAGCTGAAGGGATCCAGGTAGAAAGTCACCTTCTTTCCCATTCCTACCTTTGATACAGCGCTTTGTCCCTTGGAAAATGCTCGTTCCACTCCTGTAGTGAACTTAACTCGGATAGGCAAGTTCTCATGTCCACATGTCATCTGGTGGCAGATGAATTTTGCACCTTTTGTGCAGCACAAAATGAACTTGGCAATTTGAAAAACGTGGCCCAGAAACTGTGCAAGAGTCAAGATGACATAGTCATAGTGGCCTCTTGCATTCGTGCAAACATATTAATGTAATAATAGTATTTAATTGGCTAAGTCTGTGGGTTTTTTTCATTGCACTGCACTGCTTTTACTTCAGTTCTCTAAGTGATTTCTTAGGGTAAAAATCCACCTTTTGCCAAGGGAGGAACTTGTATGAAGCAAGAGGATTCAGCATTATATATGGGCCATTGCCTGCTTGAATGAACAAATGAACCCTAATAAATAGGCAGGAGACAGCCACTTACTAACACAATTTCACATTTCAATCAATGTAACTAAGGTGAAATAAAATAAAGTCACTTAATTTTGATAGCATGCCAAGAGAAATAGGCTTCATGCTCTGTATTCTCTTTAATTATTGTCTTTGTCTGGCTCAGAAGCTCCATGAGGTACAGTGAATGTTATTACTTACAGCAGAGCTGCTGATCTGTGAAAAAAGCAGTGTGATCAGATGCCAGCAGGGAAAAGGCAAGAGTTAAAAAAAATCCGTTGTTTCTCATAGCAAGAAAGCAGATTTGGGGATTGATGACATTCACCACAGAAAAGGCAACCACTTAAGAGACCCTAAAGGGATGAGAAATTTTAGTTTCATTTTGTAAACCTTCACCTTCATTTGTACTACTGAGTTCAACAGCATCACATCAGCAGCCCAGGCTTTCCTGGAACAGAGTCCCCTTCCAGCCATTCCAAGCCTGGAAATTCTGCCAAGTTGCCAAACCATCACGGACAGAAATTAAAATGAGCCAATTTATTCCCTTTACAATGGAAGCATGATGGGTATTTTCAATTTTGTACCTACAGACTGCTCTTGCATCATGTTTTCATGTCTATCTTCATAACTGCAGTAAACTTCAAACTTTTCAAAAGGTGAAGGCAGAGATGTTTGTATATCCTGCAGCTCCAAGAGCTGGAAGAAGCACATTTGCATGTCACAAGGCTCATGGTAAAGACGAGTCACATAGCTATAGGAATATTCATGCCATTACATGTAGTCCTAAGGAAGTGGTGCTAACTAGATCATACCTCTCCTAGACATTACAGAGGAATGATTGAAAGATACATTTCCCTCTAAACTCATGTCTGGGGGTGTTGAATAGTATTAGCAGATAATGAAGACATATCATGCAATCCCTCCAGCCAAAATCAGCTCAGCTGTTGCAAGTGGTACGTTTGGGGTGGGAGGATGCTCCAAACTTCACTATTTACTCATCCAGGCCACAACACCTGGTGTGGAGCACGGGATGGTGATACACAAATGATGTGCTGGGTGGAATGACACCAACAGGGCTTTTCTTAACACTGCTGACCAGAAGGAAGCTTCCTAGAGGGACATGCTGTATTATCCAACCAGCTTTGTGTCCACAAAGTACTTGGCTTTGGCAGTGCATGATCCTGGGAGGCCCCTGTGCAGTCTACCAGGCCACTGCAGAGCAGAGGGACAAACTGAACTGCTAAACTCTTAAAGCAAAAAGTGGCATTTTAACACAATTTCTATGGCAGCTATGTAATAAATTGACAATTATAAGAAATGTTGTCAAGACTGAAGTGTCTGAGGGCAGTCAAAGGCTGATAGGGGGACATGTGTGGGATGCTGGAGCTGGTGGCAGAAACTGGAAACTGATGTCAGAGTCTGTGTGAGCTAAGAGGTTACATTTTACATTTCCAGGGTGTGAGAGTGATATGGCAGCCTAGAAGAAAAGATTTTTCAACTGCTTTGTGCAATTTATTTTAACTTCTCATCTTGTCAAAGCAGCACTTTGCTCATCCTGGCAGTTAGTACAACTTTATGTAGTTGTTCATATGGTTTCCTACCTGTACACTGTCAACTCCCACAAGTTTTTCAAGTTTCTTTCAATATTTTGTGTTCTTCTAAAATCTGTTACTGGAAATAAGGGGAACTCTCAGCATTTTATTTTTTGCTTTATTTTATAAATCTTAAATAATTTCAAAAATCCTCAACTGCAATATTTGAAATGCATTCTCATAATTTGGAGGATGACATAATATTTTCCAATACTTAACTTTCAAAATATTACAGTGCTGCTGCAGAAAGGCCTGAAATGAAAAGTCAGAGTGAAAAACACTCTGACTTTCATGCCAAGTATAAGCTTTATGTTCTCGGTGGCACATACAACCCTGTGCAAGTATTTGTCTGTATCTAACTAGTCTGCTCTAAACATTTATGATACCATTGATAACTTTGCTTCCTTTGGAGTTTTTAATGATCCTAAAATTCTGTTCGATTTTGAAGACAGCCATTAAGTGTATTCAGCATTTGAATGAAGACAGTAAACCTGAGAACACCCTCAAGTGCATCAATAACTGACAATTTTTATTTCTTCTTGGAGTGAAATGAAATTTTCAGTAAGTCAGGACCATCCTGTAGCAGTAACTGAAAGGAAATCCACAACTTTTAACTGTAGCATTAGGTAACTCTAAGTCACTCCATAAGAGCCCCTGTGCTGGCTAAATGACCTCACTGCTGCCCAGAGACAGTGCTGCCTCTTGCCCCAGGGGACACAGACACAGCTTGGGGTGATGATGTCACTCTGCCAGCTTCACCAGGTGCTGCAGCAGGTGTGGCAGCAGGGCCTGCTTCTCTGCCCTGTTCTGACACCCTCTACCTCACTCTTCCCCACTCAGGTCCACCTCTGGAAGCACACAACGGTTTACACAGAGAGGCTTAGGTAACTCTTAACTCGGCTATAGTTGAACAAAAGAACATATGCTATCCAGCTTCAAGGAGTTGACAAGAAACATAATACTTGTATCAAGCCATTTAGTTCTGAGGCACAGGAACTGCCTGTCGGGTCTGGTCTTTCAAACCCTACAGTTCACATCTCTTCCCCAGCCAGAGGGGAAAGGGAACTGGCACCTTCATGAGTGGTTACATCTGTTGATGGCTCTGCTTTCCTCCTTTTACACACATAAGCCTGAAGCAAACTGCCCTGGATACGATGGACAGGTAGATGCTGCTTAAGTGTGAGCAGATGCTGCCTGGTGTAAGAACAGGAGGTTTGTGAGCTTTGCAATTTTATCACCAATTTCACCTGCTCAGGAATCCAAACACACACATATATATAACCTGACAGAGCTCTGACATGTTTGCTGTGGTTTATCCTCATCCAAACAGCAAATGGGTAACTGGTATCAGAATACTGAGAAGGCAGCCAGTAAGGGCAATGCACCTGGGTGGTATAGTACAGGAAGGAAACACAAATGCATCATAAATCCTTATTGTGGAGCTCCAAGGCACCCATGCTTACAGCTGGCACATTTCAGGATGTTGAATCGCTTATATTGAATACCCATAAGGATAAGCAAATTGGTGATTACAGCATTTGATTTACAGAGTCATCATGCCACATGTCCTAGAACATTTAGTCACCTACTTTACACTTGTACAGAGATGCAACAATTTTAGGAGCAAACATTTAAGGTGGAGCTTTAAAAATTATTACTTTTCTATGAGGCACAGCACAGCAGACTGCATTTGTGTTTTGGGCATTGCAGGGAAGGGCATGGGCTGTCAAAAGGAAAAGCTACCTAAGCTGGCTCCATCTTATTGGTAATACAAAAAATACTTAAAATATGAGATGGAATTTAATATCTCTGGGGGCTGCTTTAAAAGGACAACTTAACAGCTACCATAATCCCTTTCTGAAGCCAATGTCAGCCCTGAGGCCTCCTCCCTCTCTGACCCATCAGCCATGTGCAGCCCTTCAGCATCCAGCCTTGTTGTTTGTTGAGCATTTAGTGCCATAGTATATTTTGCAGCTGAGCTCACTTAAACTCACTTGACAGCTGTGTTCTGGCACCACCTATGACTCTGTAATTCTCCTGCATATTATGAAATGAGGGATGCATGGCTAGACCAGTGGGTGCTGCAGATACCCACGGTATCAGGGTATTGATAGAGAAATGTGTGCATGCCCCCACAAAACAGGACAAGCATCCCTAACAGAACACTCAACTTTAACTGGGCATCAAAATCCATGCCAGACAAGAAGATGACAACAAAGGGAGAACTTCAAAGGAAGTAACCTGAAACCAGCAGGAGCCTGAGACCTCAGCATTCACAAAGCTCTGGCACAGCAAAGCAAAGCTGAGGTGTTAACTCAGGTGACTCTGCCTTTGTACATTCAATACACTTGGTTTGGAGGAGTACACCGAAGGACACAAGCCAATACAGACAAAATAATCTCCACGGGGAGCTTCTTGGCTCTAATCAGCCATAACCACAATATCCATGGGGCTGTGGCTGTCCCAGCGACCTCCAGGAAGAGCTTGAGACAGTTCCTAACCAAGAGAGAACGGGCAGCCTGGCCCTGGGGACAAACCTATGCAGAGGAGAAAAGTGCTTTCCACACAAGGAACTAGAGAGGGCCAATGTCTGTATTTTCTGTAGTGGGCACCCAGCAAGGGGGAAGGCAGAGGCTGTGTTCCTGCCAAGTGTCCTGCAGCGTGGGCTGGCAAGAGGTAAGCTTGGGGGGAAGGCTAGAGAGAAACAAGTGAAGGGGAAGATGAAAGTCCAGGAAAGTGGGTAAATCCACTGTCACTACTGCCCAGGTCAAGGCGGATAAAACTGCCTGTGAGAAGTGAATGATTGGTATAAACCACAGTTGACATCACGGCTCCTTTTTAGTAACTCAGATAGAAACTATGACAACAATGTGAAGTTTTTTTCAACAGAGCTTTTCCAGAGGTAACATTTTAAAATAAACTTTTAAATTTTCTTAGCTGTAAACAAACACTTCTGACTCAATGGTGGAACTTTCTGAGTTTATTCTGTCCCTTTCCAATTGTGTCCATAACAGCAAAGTCAGACTCCATTAATTTATCACCCTTGCACTTCCCCAAACAGGACCATGTCAAGAATATTAGTGCCAGGAACTTTCCACTACTAGTTGGCCAAAAATGCCCCTGAGTGCTCAGAGTCCCTGTAGCAACCCACATTACTGAGAGCAGCCTGCAGGAAGGCACAACAGCTGTGCTGCAATTTCCATGTCTGTGCTGCAAGCGTGCGACATCTGCTCACTGCAACCTTCCTGCCACCACTCATTGGACCTCTGGAGATCCCTTCCAGCCTAAGGAAGGCTCTGATCTTATGAGTTCTCAAGCACATGCTTTCATACAAGGTTCTGCAGCTCAAACTGAGCTACACATGATGAGGGGATTTGTTAAACAACATGTCCCTTTGAGGTATGTTGATGCTTTTAGATTTCTTTTCATAGGTGTTTCCTTAAATAAAATATCCCACAGCCTTTATTCTAGTCACATAAAAGATTATGTCTGTCTTTTTCTGAAATGAGTGAAGAGAGGCATTATGTAGGGGAAAAGGGGGAGCAATGCTTAATGTGTTTCCTCTTATTTACATTGAAATTACATCTAAAAGGTATTTTAAATTTCATTTATCATAATGTTACCTTCAAAATCGAAAGTGCATGGAAAATTTAGAGATGTTCCTTTGTCACTTTTAGTGTCTTCTTTCCTTTCTTCCTGGAAACTAACACACTGGGTATTTCCATTGCTCTTCCCCCAGTATAAGAAACTACTGTAATTTTAACTACTTTTTGGTGCCTCCTTTTCATTATATGGTTTACAACAACTCTGGAGGGGAATTTTACACAGGGAGGCACTTCTACTGGAGGAAGCAGGCTCCAGCAAATGCCTGTTTCTTAAAAAAGTTCACACATTTGTAGATAACCAAGAATTAGTCATGATTAATTTGCTGGCCTCAGCCACTGTCGCACCTGGTGGGAGTGACATGGGTACAGGTGCCCCATGGCAGCCACTGCTCTGCCAAACAGCTGGCCCCATAGTGCACCAGAACTGCACATCCCAAGAGGCAATGGGCTGACATCACAAACTTTGGGGTCATTTCAATAAATGAAGAAATTTTAATTCAGAAGTTTGATTTCAGTAGCAATTGATGACCTGCAGATTATTCAATGTATATGTTGAAATAATCTGTTCAAAAACTTGTTCTTGTGGGAAAACTTTTCCAAATGTTTCTCCCAGCTAAACAGCACTTTCCAAGTATTAGTGCTTCAGGGAATAATATTTATCTCAATGAAGAAAGACAGTGACCTCCATGAAGAACTATTACCTGCATGCTGGATTCAAGCCTCCATGGACTCTGTGGCATCTTGGAGCAGAGAAGAGAAATTGCTGGCTGTGTCTGGCCCAGGTATCTCCCAACGGTACAAACTTCCCTCGGAGGCAGTGACTCTGCAGAAAATATGCTCCAGCCGCCTCTACACATACCTGTGCCTTCCTTCTTCCTCCTCTGATCTGTGGGAGAGGGAACGAGGCTGACCCTGTGTCTCCATCCTGCTGTCACACAGCAATGGAACTGTTCCCAGAGTAAATGTCAGCCTTTGTATAGCCACGATTTTCTAAAACTCTCTGTACTGTGTGGGCTTCACTGGTTAATAAACCAGTTTTACAAAAAGAGAACACATTTTTAAGCCTGTTCTCAGAAAGGAATAGAAAGTAATGCACAATTAATTGCAAGTCATAATAATAACTTAGATACTTAGGGAATATCAAAAAAACGAAGCCAAACTGCGAATGGTATTCAATAAACCACAGACACTGAAGTAAATCAAATGAACTGAATCTGTTCATAAATAGAGAGTTGAAATTAAAACTTAGGACAGTGTCACAGAGCAACTAGCTCTTTGGAAGCATTTGGTTGGGAATAAACATCTTTTATTCACAGCAGAGGGCAGTTCTCACTGTGCCAGCATTAAATAATAGTCTTCCCTCAGTGATCCCACTGAGAAAGGAACACTGATCTGCTGGAACATTTTGCTTTGCAACAAAGCGGATTTGGAGTATGACTTTGAGGGTAGACTGAAGGAAACTGAATATTCCCCATGAATTTTCTGTGGAAACACAACTTCAGAGGTGACTGGATGTGCTCACCCTAAGTCAATGTCTTCAAAGACATAACTGAAATACGCACAGTCTTACACTCTTTACTCAAAGACAAAAGCTGGACGTCCAAGCCAATATCCTCCCCTGGTCATCTGAAACCTCATTGGCTCCCCCAGCTCCCTTTGCCACCTCAGGAGGACTGAAACCCGCACCACAGGGGTTGTGGGCTTGCTCATCACCTCCCACACCACCCACATTCACTGCGCTTTTCAGTCGCTTCTTGTGCACAGCTGTGGCCAACATCCCTGCGGCACTGTCAGGGCCACCTCTGACACCCAAAGCTGTCCATCTGTGTCTTATATAGCATTAAAAGTATTCTTATTTTGCCAATTTCATATAAAGTGCTGTGAATTTCAAATATGAGGATATTGTGTGTGGCTCTGAGGGCTTCAGGCAGAGGAAGGAATAAGGGCTGGTCCTCCACTTGCCTACACTGACGTTTCTGCAGTGAGGAAATAAAAAAAAAAATTAACCTTTATTTTGTTAAGTCCTTTTGTGCACAAATTTTGCACGGTGACTCCTAGCTCTTGTAGGGAGAGCCATGCAGAGTAACTGCCTGACTTCTGCGAACTGTCATTTAAAAATGTTCTGCTTTTGCTCATCACTATTTCAGGTTGATTGTTTTCTCTTCAAACAGTAGCTGTCAGATACATTGACCATCTTAAACACTACTTTTTTAGGCTTATTTTATGCTTTTATAGTGTGGAGAAAGAAGGTGCCTCCAAATAGTAACTCTAGAGTACTTAATACCGTAGTATGTGGCATTGCCTGCATTAGTCACTACTCTCCCAGTTAATCCGTGAATATCTACTTTTCCACTTTGGCTGCTATTAAGAAGAGGGATGAGGGTTTTCTAGGACTCTGGGACCATTTTCGCACTTATTCAGGGGCCATTTTACATTGGCAACTTGTATTTTCTCTCCTACGTGTCTTCTGTCCCTGCTACATGAGTAGCTCGTGACCACCTGCACCACCTGAGAGGATTATATGGCACCTGCAAGGTCTGGCACCTTACTGCTATTGGCCACTTGGCATCACAAGTTCAGCTAGTTGTTGAAAATTAAATCCTCCATTTTTCAATCCCACACTTGCCCTCACTAACTTGTAGGGTACATACTCTCTGGGTATAAGAGGATAACATGGTGTTTAAGTCTTGAGGAGTGGAGGTGTTCCAGGTGTGACATACCCACTATCTCTGCTCTACTTTTCATGCCTTTATCCTGTGCATTTTGCCAAAGGCCAGCTTTTGCTTGACACCCAGAGATCAGACGTGATGCTCAGATAGATGCTTTTCCTTTACTCTCTGCATCCACCCTTCTTTGGGAAGTTGATTTTATGGGAGTGGGAAATGTGCTCATTAGCTCATAATTTAGACAGATATGGTTAAATTATCCCTTCCTCCCACTGCCTACACCCAGTGTGACTTCATGTCTGTTTGCAGACATGTTATCACAGTTATCAAACTTTTTTGCTATCATTCTTTACTTGGAGGGACTCAAAAAGCACCATGTCATGAGCAACAGATGCTGATGGTTTGTTCTGTGTGATGAGCTCTCTCGAGCCTCACACACCTCGCACCCAAGCAGGGCCCAGGAAGTCCACACAGTGGCTCATGGCAGCAAAAGAAGCAGCAGACAGCACTTGCAGCAAAGCATGCTGAAGTTAGTCTTTTAAGGCCTCATCTTCTTTATTCCCCCCCCCCCC
>JANIJG010006889.1:0-84099 GCA_024611175.1 Megaceryle torquata | reverse complement strand
CTATGTACATGAATTCCAGGAGCTCATTAGAGGAAGACCGCCCTTTCCAGGAAACATGATGAATATGTATGTTTTTCGTGTATATTATTAGATGGTGCATTTTGCTAATTCCTTGGAGCGCTTACGGAGGAGAATCCCCAGCGCTGCGATCAAGAGCGCCTGCTTAATAACAGCTCTGTTGTTATTGGGTGTTTATCTCTGAATCCTTACTCAGCTGCACCCAGCCTCCCACCTCGGTGAGGAGTGATAGAAAGCAAGGGGCTTTGGAAGCTCCAAATTTTGTTTCGGTGTCAATTTGGTTCCACCAAAGTGTAAGCATGACAATAATGTCAGCAAGTGTAAAGCTCTTTTCAGCACACTTTTTTTTTGTCTTGCAACGATAAACCTCATTCTGCAACTTCAGATACAAACTTTACCAAAAACAAAAAAATCTTTGACACGTGGAAACTTTAAACTAACTAGCTTTGTGGCTTACCATGAGACAAAACAATATAAAACAATTTCTGCAGCTTAGCATTGAACATCTTACCACTTCAATATTTATAAAAAGAGCACTGTCCCTGAACTTCATCTTTGAGTCTTTAGTTATATTCCACAACTCGTCAATAACCTTGTGCAAGTTGCTGCTCTGCTTGTGTCCCATCCCTTATGACAGTATTTCCCTTTAGATCCATGGTTGAAAACTCAAGCCAGCATTGTCCTACCTCCAGCTCTACTCAAGTAAAGTGATTCTATTAAGAGCAGCCTAATCACAGTAGACACTTTAATCTGACGTGCAACGGCAATGGAATGGATTAAATGGTCCCATGAACCTCAAGTTTGACTCCACCAACCCAACGCAGAGTAGTGCTTCAAATGAGGTGTTAGAACAGAACTTTACATGTACTGGTTTTACTATATCCTAGACATTACAGGGGAGGTCTGGTGTGGTGGAATACAGTAAATGCTCCTTACACTCAGTGGCAGAAAAACCTGTTCAACTACAAAAGTTAATACAGACAAGACTTATGGCCTGCCAGGTCCTGACCTTGTTCTGTTTTGGGTTGGGTTTTTTTTTTTTGGTTTTGGTTTTTTTGTTGTTTGTTTTTTTTTTTTTGGTTTTTTTTTTTTTTGTTTGGTTTGGTTTTGGTTTTTTTGCAGGAGAAGCCATTTCTAACAAATTGAGTGTACCTCTAACCCAAATCCTGCAGCTTCCCATGGTCCATAGCAGTGCCCTCTCTGAAGGCCCAGGTGACCTGCCTCTGAATGGTTTCATGATCAAACCCTCATCTGTCTTTTCATACTCCTAAAGATCTAGCCAGGGAAGTAGGAATGTTAACTTGGATCCTTTTCAACAGGTTAAGTTAAAAGAACTACCTCATTATATAGTTGCAGTTTAAGTCTACAAATTTGCAGGTGTAGGACTTGTATCTCAGACCACCTAAACAGGAACTTAGGTCACAAAACTTCATCACTACTTCGATAGTTACTTTTTCTGAGTAAAAGCATATAGAATATGTAACAAACTGACAGGTACAGCCTGACACAAATGAAATATCACCTCCTGACCACCACCAACAAAACAAAAATCCACTAAGTTTTCTTTGTACTTTTATCATTTAAAGGCAAGGGTTTGTTTTTTTTTTTTTTAATATTCTAATATTCTTTACAAATAAGATGCTATGATAACAGGGGTGATATGTAAGGATATCTACAGTGATATCTGAATCTTAATTGAAGCCTTAACTTCCTTTATTCACTGAAATAGCTTTACTGTTCTTACAGCAACACTAAAATCCAGAATATTATAAAATCCAAAATATGCATTATACATATTACAAAATACAGTATTACATATACATACATCACTTATGAAACCAGTCTGACAGTAAAGCTTGACTTGCAAAGTTCTGTCTTCACGCTGACAAGCATTAAATTGCTCTACCTGATTTTTACATCAGCAAGCCTGACGTAAAACCTCATTTTAGAGCGATGAAATTCCACAAAGCTCTCCACTTCAATTTCTCAGCTCTCTGGAAAGAGTTAAGCTCTCTGGGCCTTATTTTTAAAATTCAAACATAAGTCTAAGGGCTGGCACCCTCATGAGTGGCAGATAACAAGGAGAGGACACAGAGCATTCAGATGAAATTCAGTCTACCTTAGCAAAAGGCAATAACCTAAGTCAGAAATTGTCCAAGATATCAAAGTAAACACTACTAACAGGCAGTTAACCTTTTTCACTCACTGCAGCTTGCCTTTAAAAAAAAAAAAAACAACTAACTTTCTAGGTAGCCTTAAAACTTTTCTTCTTTGATCAGAGAAATGGAACTTGCTTAGTGATGCATTTGAATGTTTTTCACCACTCAGAAATATATCAAAACTGATATCCAGTCTTCCCCAATACATTACTTTTGTTTCATCTGCTTATTTATTATTTCTGAACAATAAAAAAATATTAGTCAGATTGGAAAGGTGACCGAGGATATTTTATCAAAGCACACTACTGTTGCAGTTATCTGGAACAAGCGTGAAGCCTGCTAGAAATTGAAGCCCGGCTAATCTAAAACCAGATCAACAAGATCGTGCTAAAAAGCACTGCTTCCACAGTCCCGAGTACTCACACATCACTAGTTAGACTCACACTTGCAAAGCACATGCTCTGATTTTAAATTAGTGGAATAAAATTGCTACTAAACTCAAGGCACTTCTTATGTTTCGTTTGTGGCAATTCCCATTTTCAAGCTTTTCTCCACATCCACAAGGGAGAATCATAGAATTGTGAGGGTTGGAAGGGACCTTAAAGATCATCCAGTTACAACCCCCCTGCCAATGGCAGGGACACCTCCCACTAGAGCAGGTTACTCAGAGCCCCATCCAGCCTGCTCTTAAAAATCTCCAAGGATGGGGCTTCCACCACCTCTCTGGGCAACCTGTTCCAGTGTCTCACTACCCTCGTGGTGAAGAACTTCTTCCTAATGTCTGACCTGAATCGACCTATCTCTAGTTTTAATCCATTCCCTCCAGTCCTATCACTGCTCAACAGCCTAAAAAGTCCCTCTCCAGCTTTCTTGTAGCCCCCTGAAAATACTGGAAGGAAGCTTGAGGATATAAAAAAATTCACAGAACCCTGGGAGTTGGGACTTTCCAAATAGTGTCAGGTATTGCAAACTGCACATTGGGGACAAAACTATACTGGTCACATTCAACTAAATCTGCGTAATGAAATCTTCCACAGCACAGTGCTCTAGATTATACAGCAACACAAAATTTCACAAGCATCAGGATGCAAATGCATACTAGAGCCAGGCCAAATGACCCACGCTGAAATGAAACACATCCTGCAGGGCTGGCTGGGGATGCCTCAGTGGCTTGTGCCTCCAAAGCACTCTCAGGAGGCAGGCAGACAGTGGGGTGGCTCAGAGCCTCCTGTGCTCAACCTCCCTCTACTCTGCACACACGATTAGCAACACAAGTTTACACTGAAAGAGGAAAAAAAAAAAAAAGAACCTAAGAACCAGGTTGCTGTCTCTTAACTGTGGGCAGTAGGTATAAAAATGTGGGGCTTACCAGGAGCTGAAGCAGTTGTTTTCCTAATCCTGCAAGTGCATGCTTTTGCTGTCTCTGCAACACTGATCGACTTGTGTGTGTGTCAAGTGCTGGGGAAAAAAATGCTGTTTGAAGTTCAAACAAGTCTCTAAAAGACAATCAAGATAAGAAGTCCAAACATGGGATCATAACAAGTTTTTGTATTTTGAGATTCATATAAAAAGCCTCGTTTCAGGGTTTGTTTGTTGCTTTATTTATTTTTTAAATGACATTGATTTTTCTCTGCCAGAGGTCAAAGAACAAAAACTTGATTACTGTTTGAATATCAACTCTTAGTACAGAGAAGAACTGTAAGCTTAACTTACAATGTCAAACGGTAACAACCACACTTGCATATGCTCTTCCAGCCTTCTTCTGCCAAGTTATTTCATATAAATTTCAACTCCATGCCTTCACTCATGTGGCAGCAACAGCCCAAAGGGGCGTTTCAAATGAACTGTACAAAGTTTATGACATAAGAAGATTACCAAAGTACCACAATTCATTCTATATAATCTTAGTCATTATAAAATCATTGGGCATCACGTGCGCTTCATGAGTCGGATATACATTGCAAATGGGACCTTATCAGGAAGGACTGTCATGCTTTAACACAAAGAATTGCAGAAGGTACCACAGACAATCTTAAGACTGCTATTTCTTCCTGAGGAACTGACTTTATAACTCAAGACATTCTCTTGGAGAAGGCAGTAGTAGCACTATCCATTTTCCGAAACACCAAAAACCCTGGGTAAAAACATATCAAATACTCAATTGTTTGAGACCATAGCATCAGCACAGACCTCCACCAGTTGAAACAGCAAAGGAAACGGCAGCAGTGACAATCTGATTTCTTCCATGTGGAGTAATTTGAAAAGAATAAGAGAGTTTGCCAGTAGCCTTCATAGCTATTTTCTGTCAGCAGGGGACTGCAGATCTCTCAGCAACCATCCATCTGTTCCTCTTCAGCCCTACTTCCCTTTAACACACATTCCCTTTTCAACCACACACATCAGTTACTGCCCCACCACGCATGCCTACCCCCTTCCATACACTCCTGCTCTGCTGATTTCTCTACCGCCTCACCCTACATTCACCAACAGACCCCTCTGCACCCCCTCTCCTCTTCACTGTCCAAGGACCAGTAAGGGATCATTGAAAGGACAGGGGAAACTCTTTTCTTTTCTGCAACCTATAGCAACCCCATGGTCACTCAGCCAGCAAAAGTAACAACAAGGAAAATCCTCCTGAGGTGATGTGATGTACCTGTGAAGCCCACAAAGGGCTGAAGCAGCTTCACCACAGGCAACATCTCAAGTTGGCAAGCTCCAAAACCAGCCTGAAAGGACCCCCCAAACCAGAGGCACAGAAGGCAAGCTACTGAGCAACAGGAAGAGGTGAAAAAGCACTTATGGATGTGGTTTGCAAAATCTGCCCAAAGTTTTTAATGGCAATCATGTAGCTTGACAAGTCAAAGGCAGAACCACCAGCACTGCAGGAGCTCTAGAAGGGGCAGCTCACTCTCAGGTACGCTACAGGACAGTGCAGCCCTGCTCACATGGACAGAGCCAAGTAGCCCATCCTGGACAACACTTTAGGGTCCTCTTCTCTTTATTATTAAGCAATAAGTATTATCGCTTAATATTAATAAGCATTGCTTTTAAATCACATGCTTCGGACAATGCTTTGCTTCTACTCAACAACAATCAAAAAAAAAAGCAAACATATTAGCATAAGAGGTAGACAGAGATTCAAGTACAGGCAGACAGTTGGAAAAACAGCACTAGAGCAACAAGACTACTCCTGACATAATCTTTTGGCTACCACAGTCAAAATAGCTCCCCTAAATCTCAAGCAATGCCTAATATAAGACATGAACAAGTACATTTTAAAGGCTGCATCTTCTCTTTTGCTTTCCTTGTTTAACTCTGTTTCAAATTTTGCCATCAAAACTATTACTTTTCTAGAACATAACTTCTTGGTTTAAGTTTGTTTTGTAATTGAACTGAGGTAGTAAAACCAGAAATTATCTTTACTTCTCCAGAGATAAGGAATATAAAGCAGTTAAGACAACTGAAGCGTTCCTGTGCCTGCTCAGGAAAGGGAGATGGAAATCCTGGGAACTGGGATTCACCACACACACAGGTCCAAGTCAGGCTGGGGCTTTATGGTGCCCAAAGCCAGCAGAGAGGAGAAGCTGCCGCTGCCAGGTAACATGCGCTGCCCTCTGGCAAAGGGCAGGTACCGAGACAGCCCATTCAGTCAGAGGGGTCTGAATGAAATCCTTCCTCAACTCATCGCTGCCAAAACCTGGGCAAACTTCTAAAGGGGCAGAGGAGGACAAACCCTCCATGCTGGAGGAGAAGTGGGCCTGGAAGACAGCATTGCAGCTGCAGAGAGGATCTCAACACACAGTGCAGCTTTTTTTTTAAAATCAAAAATCACCAAACCTGGGATAACTGATGCATTTTGGCTTATTCTGTTCTCAGAAATGCCATTTTACTGGAAACATTCCACACAAAATCATTCAGCCCCAGGCATTTACCTTGGGTCCAAATGGTCAAGTTTTAACATCATTATAAACAGCTGAAACTAGAACTTGTGTCAGGAAGCACCTACACTTTTATGCAGCGATAGCACTACTGATTCAAGTCATTAGATGGAATCAGATTTACAAATAATGAATGAAGGTTGAAAAGAGCCAGTTTTAAGGGGGTTTTGTCCTTAATGTAATTAAAACATGCATCTCTGAACAAGTGACAAAACCTAAGATAGACAAGGGAAAAAAGGAAAAATCTGAACTACCATTCATTTCCCTTTCTCAATTTTTTTTTTTTTCCATAAACATCCCTAATCAAGTATCCCAAAGTCACATGAACTTCATCAGTCTCCCTTTCGTACAAGAAGTAACAGCAGAAAGCAGACTCCCAAGTGCATTAAACACGCATGAGAAGGACATGGCTTTGTTGCTACTGCCCACAAACTGGCCCACGCTTCAGCCCGCACCGCTAATGGCAAAGGGCAGTGGGTTCCTAACACCTCACCGTGCAGCAAAGCACCCAACGGAGCAAAAGTTCACAAGCTTCATGGGAGATAACATTCCAAGCTGGGGAAGACAAAACTTGATCTGTTTCTTCTGTGGTACTCCTGAAATACAGGATAACCTCGATTCCTAGTGAGTCCAGGAATGATGTAAAGACTCTGGCTAATCCTCACATTATAGAAAAGGAAGTTAAATCAGTCAAAGTCACGCAAGTTAAACATTCTTCCCTCTCTTTCCTGACTACTTCCCACATTACCCACAGCCCAACTAAGAACTACGGAAGCTGTAATAGCCACACCACTTGGCTCAATTCAAAATTCAAGTCCTCTACTTGTTTCCATTACTACCACACAGCTTACAAGTAAACTCACTTTCACATTAAATCAATTGGTTCTTCCCCTAACCCCCATTTTCTCTCCGCTTCTGTTTGATAATGAGCTCTTTGAACCAAGGATATTACATTTTAGCATACAGTCTCATAAATCATAATACCATAATTAAGTCTAATCCTGTGTTCCTTCCTTCACACCCAAGCTGTGCTCCCTGTACAAGTAAAACTTCTGAGACAAGCAAACCCCCTCCGGGGCTCATTACTTGCTGCATTCCCATAAGGGTGCTTTGTGGAAAGCTTTGTCTCATTGTTTACTTAAAGACGGCACTGTTGTTAGAACATTTGAAGTCAGCATCAAAATAAGTTTGTTATAAATGGCAAAGCTGGAGCGGTGCCTAATTGCTAATGTGAGTGGATAATTACAGAGGATATAAGCTTTGATATATGGTATTGTATTGCAAGGTATGCAATATACCAAGTTGTATTTATATGTTTACATCTCTGTTTATTGGAAGATCAATGAAGGTATTTAATAATGCATATCATCTAGTTCATGCTTAAGAACATTATCACAGAAAAGAAATACACCATATAGCTGAGAAGTGTACGTTAGCAAACATTCAAAGCAGCTGCAGAATTCAGACCGGTGCTTTTGCAGTAGGAAGACAACATTTCTGCAAATGCTAATTCTACACAGTATTTTTAAAAAAGTGAAGAAACAGCCAAAACTGTCACATCTCCTTGGTACTGTCAGTCTGGAGGATGGAGTACCTGGGTAATAAAACATGCAAGTACTTTTGCCCACAGGAAAGCTGAAATTCATCTTCTCTTTTCTAGGTATTACTTGATTCTGTATGTATCAGAATTGAACTGTGAGTAATTCCAGTAATTCCACTCTCACTTCCTTCAGGCTTTTTGTTCTTTCCTGACTAATTATGTTTTGTCAGCTGGCGCAAGAAAGAAAATTTGCTATTAAAGGACGTATACTTTGTTCCTTAACCATAGCTCACATTTTCAGGCAGGAGGAGAGAAGGGTTAAAAAATAAAATAAGATAGATAAGCGCACTGACAACAATACTACATGTTGTAAGCATCATCAGTCACTACATCTTTTCTCTTGGCACCCTTCCTCAGGCCACCAAAATGACACATTTTAGCCTTCATTGTATTTGGAATATTTTTATTTATGCTGTTCCATAAGCACTTTCTACTTAATCTTGTCTCTTCACAAAGCATGACTGACTGCATCTCAGTGCGAAGTCCAACTTCAATAAGACAATTAACACACAAAAGCCCAGTGAAGGAGCCTGAATAAAACTCATTTCAAATAAGAAAGTTCTGTCAGGGACTTCTGCAGAAGTTGTTAAAAAAAAAAAATCAATGTTAAATCTGAGAGAACCAGCCTGAATTTTTGCTACTCATTAGAAATGTCTCAGCACCCCTCGTCATCCATGGCCATAGATTACCTAGTAGGCTGCTCCTGCCGCACGCTCCATTAATTATGTTCCATGAGCTTTCTCGCTGCTTTGGCACAGAAACACGTTTATGGAGGTGAGACAGGAATGTAGCTATTGATGGTGACTAAAAGGCCCATCGTCAAACTTTCCAACAGCTGACACTAGCCGTTGGTGCTACTTTGTTTTTTTCCATCTCCATTCTTTTCCTCACTGTACCAAGAGGTGATTAACAGCAGCTATAACTCTCAGTGTGCATCTTTGCCAACACTTACAGCCAAAATATTGGAGAAGGTGGACTTGAGGTTCAGACACTGGTCTAGGACAACTTAAGATACCTGGATCCACTGTCTAACTCTGCCACATACCTCCTGTGGGGCATAAAACCTTCAACTGTGCAGAAGCTACAGGTGGCAGTGAGGGGAACAACACCACACCATTAGCACAGTAGAATAATCAAGTATATCTTGAAATGGCAGAAAGTTACCCATGGATGTAAGCTTTTTTTTCCTTAATATTTCCTTTTCTGCACTAAATTGCAAGACTCTGTTTATACATTCAGAAGCTTTTTTTAAAAAAAAAAAAAAAAGGGAGAGGGAGCTCAGAGAGTCTTGAGACTGGAAATGCCATAATTCACATCATGAGCAGCACCCAAAGACAGAATAAGCCCAAAACTAAGTAGAAAAACAGAACAATGGATTGGACTATTACTACTACTACTATTGGTACTATTACAAGCTACTACCTTGTACCTCAGGTATCCAAAGACCTGCAGTAGCCCATGGAGAATGTCAAGACCTAAAACCTTCTCCAGTACCATTACCCAGAGATGCTTCTCTCCACTGGGGCTCCACAGCCTGGAACAATCTCCTGGAGACAGGTGGTTATACCTGTTCTTCAAAAACTGAGTACAACCGTTCTCTTTTAAAACATGGACTCAGGAGGAAGAGTTTGGAGCAGTGGTGCCCAAGGTCCTGCCCCTGCCCCCATGCCTTGCTACAGCACTAAACCCAGATGCAGAAGAGAGGTTCCATTTCCTCTTCTGACTAAGAGGGATCAGATCTGAAAATAGAGACCTCATACTCATATCCAACAGTCATCTATAATAAAGAAACAGTTCAGAGAAGGACTGTCCTAAACTTTTGGGTCTCATTTACAGAATCTCATTGTTCCAGTGATTTTCAAACCCCTTTTTTTAGAGCGAGGTGTGGAAAGGCACTCCTGCCTTCACCTAATGCTGCTCAGCACGCTCCCTAGAAACACAGGGCACAGATCCCCATCTCCTAAACAAAATGGTTAGGACCTCCTGTCTTGAACGATTTCCACACTCAGGTTATAGGAGATATTAACCTGACCCTACATATGATCTTCAGATAGCTCAGCTGCATCTTTCTCTCCATTTTACATTTCCTGGGGAAACTAAGCACATGAACATTTCTGCACTAGCAGGTGAGCAAAAATATATTCCAAAATATATGAAACAGCCTTTGCTTTAAATCTTCCTCAAAACTAATCTGCTGAGCTGGTTCAACTCTTCAAGAAGTAAGGTCCACTGATGTGACAGACCTCCCCTGCTCAGAGAGGTTCTGTGCACTTTTCTAATCTTATTTATAGAATGGCCTCACTCATGCTTTGTTTAAGAAACAATTAGCCTTTGACAGCTTAAAATAAACAGGACTCTCTCCCTGCTGCAGAGTCACTGGACCTGAGCTGGATTTCAAGTTCTTGCGACCACATGAGACTACCTGATGGACTCAATAGTGTAAGCAACAAGTTAATATGCCCAGCATTTTTCAAACAGCACCCTGAGTAATATTAAGCAAGAGCAATAAAATAAGGACCAGCATTGGTCAAAAGAAGCAAACAAGCAATCATTGTCGCTGCTACCCCACTCTGACCTCACCAAAAAGTGGTACCTTTGGAAGATGAGGCCACCTCTTTTCAGATGTTTGTAAAGTGAGGACCTGCAGGAACACAGGAGATGAGCAGTGGCTGCACACCAAATGTGCAGCAGCGCAAACTCTTTCCCTAAACATGCAGTTGCTTCTTCTGCCTCTTGTATTGCTGCAACCAGTCCAAAGGCAGAAGCTGCAATAGCTGGCACAGATAACATGACCGGGATCACAACTTTACATTTCAGTCCAAGCTCTTGTACCACCAGCAGAGTGGTCAGCATTCACTTTTAGTAGACACAGAAGTTTTCCACTGGTGACTTCACGCTTCCTTCAAGGCCTTCAGCTTCTCAACTCCAGCCTCCTGGCTCTGTGGCTGCCTTTACTATGTCAGGGAGCGGGGCACAAAAAAAGCTGTATCGAAAACTAACAGAGCAACATCAGCATTCTTGAACTCCTAGCCTTCTGCTGAAGGAGCGACACACACACGAGTCCTGTCTTATCCTAGGTATCTTTCTTGAGCTGCTTTAGCTGGCTAGAAAAGACCCTGGGTAGTCTGCTAGGGTGTTGGCTTGACCTCAATTAATTCTTCCAGTAAAGAGCTCCTATGTGCTATTGGCAATCTTTGATCTTCACTTCCCATCAATAAATCTGGAGGTAAATGTCCTGCCCTAACTCCAAGGGATGAGGGGAGGATCAGCAGTCTGAAGACTGCGACACAGGAAAGCAACTATTCAAGTGACATAAAGTTGTACAAGCACCAGTCACAGCAGGAACCTCAACGACTGTAGACAGGCAAGTGCTCTCAGAAATTGGGAACTTTTGCCAATGTAATGCAAAGTACAAGTATAGCAAATTTAGCTTCCCCCAGACAACAGAACACAGCAGTGAGACAGAACAACAAAATCAACTCAACACCAAATTATGCCATCAAAAAAGAAATACGGGGATTCCAAGAATAAGAAACAATATCCTGTGATGAACAGTTGCAGAAAACACACACTTTCGAACAGGATTTAAAATTACAAGAGTCAGCAAAACAAAAGGAGATGTGAGACAAAATACAGAGTCACAGATAAAGAAGGCACAAAATTAGCAAATAGAGGAACAAGCCATGGAAAAACACTTGTCAACAGATGAAATGGGTGAACAGAAAGGATAGGAAGAAAATAATATAAAGGACCTTGACCACCAGCTCTTTTCCAGTAACAGCAGCACACCAAATAGCATACACTTCACTGCTTGCATTTTAATATTGTCCTTACTTCACCCCAAGGAGACCTCAGGCACAAGGAGCCTAACACAACACACAGGAGTCATACCCAGACACACGTTAACTAGCAGGGAATCCACCTTAGCCAGTTCAACTATTATTCTGAAGCTACCACTAACGTTTAAGCAGCAAATGACACCGATATTTAACTAGAATTTGAGCTGCCCTGTCAATCGGATCAGTACAATTTGGCGCAAACGCTTCCACTGACAGAGGGTTAAGGACATGCTTATACTGGACAGGCCACAAAGTCCTGAAGCTACTTGCAGCTCTCCTACAAGCATCAGAGGGAAGCACTGCATCCTTGGGACACGTCACTACAACCAAACAGCATGATGGTTTAAAGAAAGATATCAATACCTTCCTATCATCATTCACTGGGGTTTTCTGCCCTGGATTCCAAAAAAAAAAAAGTGATTAAAAAGGTTAATAGAAAAAAGTCGAGCAAGCAGGAACAGTTAAGTGCAGTTGCCACAACTAAACCGCATCTTTTCACCCGTCAAAGAGGCAGAAGAGTTCATGGTAAAAAGCATTTCCATAAAAATAAATAACCGATTATAACGTCTGATCATTAACAACCGCAGATAAGACTTCAGGCAAACACAAACCAGAAAAGGACAAGCGTTTAATGAACTGATTACAGCGAGCAACAAAGCAAAGCTTTTGACCTTCGCGACTTTGTCAAAAATTCTCAGATGTCAAGAAAACAAAAAAACTCCAACACGCTCAATAAGCTAGCTCTAAATAGTGACGATATTAACGCGTTTGGGTGCAGCACGGGGTTACTTCTAGAGAGCGGGTTCTGGCAATCGCCGGGTATTCCGGTTTGGGCTGGCGCGGAGGTGCAACGCCGACAGGAGCGGGACGCAGCCGGCCCCACGCGGAGCCACCGCCGGGCACCGCCGCGGTCCGGGCCCCGCTGCCCGGGGCCTGCGCCCCTGAGAACTCCTCTCGTTCCTCCCTTCTCCCCCGCTCATCACTTCCTACTTTCCCGCCGCCACCACCGGCGAGGTGGCGGCGGCAGCGCGCGCTGCCGGCCGCTTCCTGCCCTGCAACCGGCGCTGCCCGTGGGTCGCCCACCCCGCAGCGGGCACACGGCTCGGCGGCCACCGCCCCCCCAACACACCTCCCCGCAGCACAAGCACACCCCACACCGCCTCCCGGCCCCTCACTCACCCCAGCGTGCTGATGAACCCGTTGACAGAGCCCTCGGCGTACAGGGACACGATATCCCCGATGTACAGAAAGCTGGACATTTTCTCAGACATTTTAGCTCATTTTTTAGTTGGAATTCGCACTCCCCCCCTCCTTTAAAAAACAAATATAAAAAGAAAACTTAACAAAATAAAACCGATCGGGGTGGAGGGGGGTAAGCCGAAGAGACGAGGTGCGCCGCGGGCGGGCCGGGCGCTCAGCGCGGCCCCTGAGGCGCTGCGCGGCGGCGCGTCCGGGCTGACATTGACACGAGCGCGGCGCCGCTGCCCTCCGCGGACCGCCACGGCTCGGGCCGGCCCGGTCCGCCGCGCCGCCTCCTCCCCCAGCCTCCGCCCCCCGCCTCCGCCTCCCGGCACCGCCCCGCCGCAGCTACTGACACCCCAGGGCAAGGGGGTCGTAACCCCCAGGGGTCGCCGTGCCTTGGGCTGCGGGGTCAGGCCGCTTTGGTCCCCGCTAGCCGGGAGAGGGGCTCCAGCGACACACACACACCCCCGCCCTTAACTCCTCAAGAATCCCCTGCGGTCCGGGGCTAACCCGCCGCCCTGGGGCGCGGGACTGGGGAATGGCTCCGTAGGGCTGTAACCCCAGGGAAGCATCGGGATCGGGACGAAAAGCAGGGGGTAGGTAGGAGGACGTCCCTTCCCCGTTGCCGCCTTCTCTGCCCCGAGGTCACAGACCCGCCATGCTTTGTTTAGTCACCAGCCCGTGTCACCCTCTCATTTTACGGCTTACAAACTTTAGCAACCACAAATTATTCAAATTATTTTCACTTTTTTTTTTTCCCCTCTAATCAGAAGCCAACCCTGCTGCAGTCCTGTGCAGGAATTCCCACAGTGTGTATTTCCATAAGAAAACTGCTTCCAATTTTAAAACTAGCAAGCCCTGTGGAAGATGGCCCTGCAGCCACAGAGACCCCACCTAGGTCCGCACACACTGGTGGCCAAAGGGGCTGCACAAACCCTTGCTGCTTTGGTTCACTGCCCCAGACCAAGTCCCAGCCCCTGAAGTCACCCATCCAGCAGCAGATGGGAGTGTTTAGTTCAAAGGAAAGGCTGTCACCAGTGTGGGGTTCTTAACACATTGTGCATTCTTTAAACAAAAAATGTTATTTATGCCAATGGTTTTAAGAATCAAAGTATTTAGACTTTCTGATTTTTCAGCTATATTTTACACCTCCCACAACAGCTCTCCTAATAAACTACATGCAAGCTCATCAGTAGTGCTGGTTATCCAGTGTGTCTTTCCAACAGACTGTTTGGATTAAAAAAAAATAGAAAAAAAAGAAACGACCCAGGTGTAACAGCCTGATCAAACACTAACACTCAAATGGTAAGACTGTAAATCTGGTTGGAGGAATGTGCAAGCTGCGGAAAGTAACAAGCTGGGGGGTTTATACTTGCATTTAATTTCCCACATCTATCTACAGCTACCAGCCTTATCTCACTAATTCTGAGCATAAATTCTTGACATAAGAAATGCTGAGACTTAAAAGTAAAAAAAAAAAGTTTTACCATCTCAATATACAGGAAAAACTGTTATGCCATTCTGGAGTTCCTTTTTTTTTGCTATTATTATTTTGGTGATTATTTTGGATTTGTCTTTCTTTTTTTTGTAGCCACCAGGGTACAAAGTCACCACCAAAGATCTGCACTTAGATTCTACTTAGGTACACACACGTACGCAGGCCCAACATCCCACACATTACCAAATTCCTTCAATTCACTCTCCACCATTATTAAAACATTTCTGGAAAGGAAACACAAAGAGATTGGGTGCCAGAGCCCTTATTCTGGATGGAACCAGCCCCTGAACAGGGAAAGCAAATATGAGATGTTCCGAACTGCACAACACACACATTAAATCCCAAAGCTGGACTAAATTAAAACATAGCAGAACTAGAAACTGAAAGTCAGAGCAGTGCAAGGCACTGGGGGGGGGGGGAGAAGAAAAGGCTCCCTGCCTTCATGTCAACTAAATGAAAAACACTGACCCAGGGTCCCCCCCAGAAACCACCACAGAGGGCTCAGTCATTTTATTTCCTGAAAACATGGTTCTGGGCAGGTTGAACCCAGGGCTGAGCAGCAAAGGCTTTGCAATGCATTGACACCATCCTTTGCCCTCCTGACCCTGTTTATCTCAGCCATTTTATACCAGGCTTTAATGGCCTAATTAAGATACTTTAGCCAGGGAGGTTTCACATTTCCCAGCAGTAAAAGAAACTCTCAAATGCCTTAGATCAGTGGGAGTTTTCTTGAAGATAGACTTCAGAACTTGGCAGAGCAGCAAGTTTCCCTGTGCTTTGTATGCCTGGGAGCAAATGCCCATTCGGAGCCATTCACAGCCAGGAAGGTTCAACTCTGTTGCCTAAACACAGGTTAATGGAGCCACTCGAAGCAGCCTTTAACACCAGAGACACCCCTGTAGGTTGTCATCAGGGAATCAGGGCTGCTATGCCCTCAACGGCTCTGCCTGCATGTGGGCAACTGAAAGGGGCCCTCGTGTTTTGGAATTATAAGAAGGTTAATTCAGGTCACTTTAGAAAATATTTAGCATTTGGTTGCCGTGGCAAAGCTCAGGCTGGTGGCAGTCCTACACTTGCAGGCATCTTTGCCTCTTCCCCCCCTCCGCCCCCAAGGAAAGCAAGGCACAGGCTGCATTCTCCTTCATTTCTAGGCTTGTTCCTCTTGGCTCAGGCTGGAGCATGCCAGCAGCTGAAAGCTGTTACCACCCCTTAGCTCTCTAGTGATATATATGAAATTAACCACAAAAGTCAATCCAATTCTGAGCAGTGATGGTTAACTAGAAATTAGTCACATGAAATCAGCATTTTTTTGATAAAAAAGGTCAAATCCCAAAGGCAGTCAAGCATTTAAGGAAACGCTTCATTTTAAACCTACCTTGTTGAAACAGACCAACCATCTCATTGAATTTACCAGTTTATTTGTACACTGAAAACAAGCACACAGCCATCTTTGTACACTAGGTCTTAAAATTGGTATGAGGAACACCCTGGAACAGTACATCTGAAGAACCTTTGCTGATCCTCTCCTTGCAGACAGAAAACTTAATGACGAATGTTCCTCTAGCATTTTTAGCAAGCATTAACCCTCTTCTATTAAAAATAATGACTGACCCTTACTGAGTACTAGTTTTATGTCTTTAAAAAGTTAATTAAGAGTTTTTGTCATAACAAGACCACAGAAAAAAAATAAAGTATGGTCAGAAATGATAATGGAATATTGCTTCATTTATCTGGAGAAGAAAAAAACCAAACTGGTTGATAAATAGAGATATTTTTACTACAGTTTTTAACCTTGCAATTAGCTTCAGGGTGAAGATGAGACCACTTAGTCAATAACTGGAATGTGTTTTCCATCAGTTCTCTCCTTTGTTCCAAAAAAAAAAATAAAAATCCTTTGTTCCAAAGCTAGGAATACAGGCTCCCCTGTGGAGCAGGACCCAGATGCAGAAATCAACAGCTAGTGCTGACAAACTGCCCCAGTGCACTTACTAGTCTGTACACTGCAAAAGTGAAGAAGTCTGTCTTCAACTTTCATTTCTAGTCTAGTACTCATTTTCAGGAAACAAAATATTTCTAGCAATGTTTGCAGTGGTGCTTTAAAGTTAGATCACCATCTAAAAGTCTTTAGTAGTATTTTAATACAGGGAATTTTACTGTGTTCTCTACATCCTAGGTTTTGATGTTCATTCCAGTGTTGAGAGACAGAAGAGAAGGCAGTTTTTCCACAGAGAGGTCAATAGAAACACTCCATTGAAGCATTGAGCATCTCCTCTATATGTGAAAATACACAATATGAGAATGACCTCAGACTCCCAAAACTCACCAGATAAATAGGCTGACATCATTGTATCCTTGCTCCTTCTCCATGCTTCACATCTTAGGAAGATGTCTGAATCTCTTGCTCATCTTGCCTAAGCTGCAGAGACTGTTGGCGGAAGTTGCACAGGTTTTTATGGATTTGAAAATTGCCCGATTGGAAAGAGTTTAATCCCACACCTACACAACCTACCTCTTGTATGAAGTTACAGATATGTAGGCCACTTCAGTGAAAGCAAATCGTACCAATTAGAGGCTTATACAACAGGCAGCACTGATGTTTGTTTTCATGAAAGCCGAGGATAGTGCTTTCCAGCTGCAGGGGAAAAGGGAGAAGAGAAGAATGCCTTTAACTGTCTTAATACAAATAGACAGGGATGGGACCAGACCAAAACCCAGGCAGACACCCCAGACCTTTATCATGCAAGATAATATTTAGTAGACAGTTGGACCTGATGATCTGGAAGGTCGTTTCCAACTTTAATGATTCTATGATTCTAAGTAGTTTGCACCCAAAGTAAGTTTGCACCCAAAGTCCTTGGCCTTGTTTCTCATCTCTTTAATAGGAAAAAAAAAAAGAGAAAGAAAAAAAAAGAAAGATCAGACCATTCCAGACATTTTGCTATTTAAAAATCCCACTCTGCTTTTAAAGCTCATCTGTAGATGGAATATTCATAATATACTTATCTCAAGCAATGCACAATTAACAGCTTACTTGATGAAAGCTTGGCTTTTAAAGGTACCTAGTGAAGTTTCCCCACACAAGCTGGAGACACCCATTACCTTCTGGATATTAATATTTGAGACAGCCTAGCTCTTCCCTGAACACAATGGCGTTTCAAAACACTTGGATGTATAAACGACAGCATTACTTGGCCTATGTGTTGGATCAGAGAGTGCCAGAACAGCTTATTTTGACAATACCCGTGCACAAGAATTGATTTACTGCTGGTAGTGCTTTGTTTTATTTTGCCTATAGCAAGTGTCAGAGAACTAGATGATTTCTTGATAGATAGCTAGCTGTGGGGACTCGTTTTGTCTTTTTTTTCCTCATTGTGGGAGTTAACTCTTAGATGTTGTTGTTTCAAACAATATGCTGATATTAGTGCCATACAATACACTAAGCATGTGGTAAAAAACAACAACGTAGTACCCTGGGGAAAAAGAGGCCTGACAGAGATAAATGTGATTTAGTAACATAATAGAACAGGACCGCAGCAAAACATGCAAAACAAGCATCGTTATTTGACAGAGAATGAGAAAACCAGAATACGGAGCATTCAGTGCTGGCCTGTCCACTTTACTCAGCCTGGCTGAGTAGGAACAGGAAATTCTAGCTAAATTTGTAAGACCTAGTTTTATAAAGGACTTTCTACTGGAGGGAAACACTTGGGTTTTTTTTTTCCCCCTCAACATTAGAGGTGGTCCTGAAAACAAACAGCTCTCACAAGTGATCTTTTGAGGGGTTTCACTAGAGCATAGTATGAGCTTTGCATACTCACTATCCAGGCACTTGCTGTTTGCTCCACCGGAGTTTACAAGAGCTAATATACATATTAATTCAAGTATTTAAATAATTGCTGGTTTGCTATATAATAATCTAGTGAAAGAAACAAACATAGAAATAATTGAAGTTATTTATGAATTAAGTAAAAGGAGTTTAGATTAAAGAGGAAGCCTGGACGCCCTTCAAACTGTGGCATAAAACACCAGCTATGTAAATAAAGGTCTGAGAGCAGCTCCAAGCCATTCAAGTGAAGATATTTTTCCTTGCGATACATTCAATCCTTTTGAAATAAGTTTCCAACTGTTTAAGGACCAAAGTTGTACATTCAGAGAACCAAATACGAAAACTTGACCAAAGCAGAAAGTACAAAGTGTCTTTCTTTGAAAACATCTATATAAAAAGGATGCTTTATTTAGAGGATTCAGGAAGTTGAAGTGTTGCCTTCTATCAGCTCACAACCACAGAGCAAGCATCAGGAAGCGCACAAAAATGAACTTACTATTCCTACGTGGAACAAGTGCCAACGGTTACACCAAGTTTGCTTTCAACCTTGCAGAACTCACTGCCAGCCCCCACAGACATGTTAATCAGGCACTGTCTCCTGGGGTTGCTTTTCTGCTTGGCTGGCTAAAAATGAAGCCTTCCCCTGCAAAATAGAGACACACACATATCTGGTTTGAATTTTCTCTTTTGATGGCTGTCAGAAGGCTTTGGAAGTTTCAAACCCAAAAATGCAGGGGGGAAGAAGTGAAATAACTCTATTGATTACTGTATCTAGAGAATTATTTGATAGGAAAGTATAAAAAATTCTCTTTGACAGTCTCAGCCCACTGTGTCCTCACCACTTATCAGCCTTGATGCATCTGGGTTGGATCTTTTCAAAGTCTTTTCTACTTATACCTGTCCCAGATATGGATTACTTTACAGGACATTATGGAATTATTTAATTAGCACAACCAAATGATGAGGCTTGGATGCCAAATACGCAGAAAAATGCATTTGAGGCCAAATATAGACCAAGATTTGAAATTTAGGCCACCAATATTTCAAACTGACTTCATGCCTAAATGAAGGAAGTGCCCTATATGGAATGTTCTTGATGGATATTTGTCATCTCAGCCCAGTTGTGCCCAGGAAATAAGAGCTTGAATCACAGAATCATTTAGGTTGGAAAAGACATTTAAGAACATCAAGTCCAACCATTAACCCTCCTCTACCAAGTCCACCCCTAAGCCATATCCCCAAGCACCACATCTAGACAGCTTTTAAACTCATCCGGGGATGGTGACTCAACCCCCTCCCTGGGCAGCCGGTTCCAGTACCCGACAACTCTTTCAGTGAAAAAAAGTTTTCCTAATGTCCAATCTAAACCTGCCCATGTGCAGCTCGAGGCCATTCCCTCTTGTTCTGTCACTAGATAGTTGTGAGAAGAGACCAGCACCTGCTTCTCTACAACATCCTTTCAGGCAGTTGTAGAGAGCAAGGTCTCCCCTCAGTCTCCTTTTCTTCAGACTAAACAGCCCCAGCTCCCTCAGCCACTCTTCACAGGACTTGTTCTCCAGGCCCTAATAAGAACAGAATAATTAAGACCATATTAAAAACAAAATTATATGAAATTAAGGACTTTATCAAAATACTACTGCACATTTAGATCCCCAGAGTGGAGTTTCTCTTTTCCTACTAGTCCAGAATGCAGTGGACTGAAACAAAAATCTTGTCTAAAAGTTTGTTGAATCCTGAACAGCTAAATAACCTGGAACCTTAAAAATAAAAATCCTGCATACTAATCAGATGAAAAAGCCTGAACAGATTTTTCATTTAGGCGTACCTCACACATTTACTTCTGTCCCTCACCATGCATCAATATTTGACATTGTATTAATGATTCTAAGTCATGAAAGAGATGATACCAAAAGAGTCCACGTTAAGGTCATGACTCGTCTCTGAGGAGCTGGAGGCTTTTTGTTTGGGGATGTTTTGATTTTATTTAAAATATGGTCCTCATTTGGATGTCTTCCTTAAATACTTGAAAAGTAAGCATAATAGAGCTGAATCCTGGAAGGCCGAGACATGCAATTTCATATTTCTAATATCATCTTTTTTAAATAGGTAAGCAATATGCATGCTTAAAAAAAAATCCCCATTTCAATCTCATAAGAAAACTAAATCGGTGAAATAACCTCCTATTTCTCAGTAGCTCTTAGATGTTTTGCATCTAAGCAGTAGTTGAACTTAGAGAGATGGACATTTAGGAAATTAGATTTTAACTATTCCATAGGCAGCTGCAAAAGAGTGCATTAAAAAAAGCAGAATTGTTACGCACCGTTTCCATGACATCAATCTGAAAAAGGCAAAGTTTGCATCAGAGAAGTTGTTCTACTAGTGACTAGGTTTTAAGAGGCAGGGGAGAAACGTATACTGTTAACATGTCATAGACAAAGAAACTGGTGGAATTGGCTAACAAGAACAAAACCTGAAAATACCTATAGGTACACTGAGCACCACATGTGGCATTATCTCCTCAGTGCACTGCAGTAACATTAAACTGCTGGTTGAAAACAGCTGGGAAACATAAAAGTCAAGCTTGCTATCTGACATCAGCACAGTTAGCACCTCTGTTTCCCAGCTGTGGCGTCAGCAGTGGGAACTGCTGCCTTTTCAGTGACAGACACATAAATCTACAGAGGAGATATTATGCATGTTGCCTACTTGTTATTCAATCACTTTTATGCTTCAGTCTTCACTGGTAACCACTTGAGCCACACCACCCCAGTCACAGGGGACAGTGGCTGGGTCTGGGAGAGTGAAGAATCACCCAGGGCAGGAGCAGATCAGGTCTGGGAGCACCTAGAGAACCTGAAGGTGCACCAGTCCACGGGACCTGATGAGATACATCCACGGGTCCTGAAGGAACTGGCGGCTGAAGTTGCTAGGCCACTAGCCATCATATCTGAGAAGTCCTGGCAGTCTGGCAAAGTTCCCACAGATTGGAAAAGGGGAAACATAACACCCATTTTTAAAAAGGGAAGCAAGGAAAACCCAGGGAACTACAGACCAGTCAGCCTCACCTCTGTGCCAGGTAAAATCATGGAGCAGATCCTCCTGGCACCTGTACTAAGGCACGTGACAAATAACGAGGTGAACAGTGATGGCCAACATGGCTTCACTAAGGGCAAATTGTGCCTAATTTGGTGGCCTTCTACAATAGAGTTACAACTCTGGTCAATATGGGAAAAGCAACTGACATAATCTACCTGGATTTGTGCAAAGCATTTGACACTGTCCCACATGACACCCTTGACTCCAAGATGGAGAGATGTGGACTTGATGGATGGACCACCCGGTGGATAAGGAACTGGCTAGGATGGTGAGACTCTGGAATAGCTTGCCCAGAGGGGTTGTGAACACCTCCTCCCTGGAGGTGTTCAAGGCCAGGTTGGATGAGGCCTTGAGCAACCTGGTCTAGTTGAGAAGTGTCCCTGCCCATGGTAGAGAGGTTGGATGAGGTGATCCCTAAGGTCCCTTCCAGCCTAAGCCATTCTATGATTCAATAGCTGCAAGTGCTAAGAATGCACTTCTACAGTATATCCATGAAGCAGGACTGGATCATAGCAGGGCACAGGCTGGATGGGGATTCACCCACAGATTTACTACAGAAAGAACATTTTGATGAGAAAACAAGAGTGCAAAAGCAAAACGCCTTAAAGAAAAAAAAATGCTGCTTTCTATCAATTTTCTCATCACAGTACAATTTGCTATCTGACATCTAGGAGGAAAAAAAAAAACAACTTACTTCCTGTGTCAACCAGAGCCTCTAGAAATCCCCTGAACTGCACCTCTGCCAGCTGAGGCCACGTGGCAGCTGCCTGTAAAGCACAAGAGGAATAGGCGGCTGTTTCCACAGACTTAGCAGAATGGAGCAGAAGAAAGATACTGCTGAACCACTCTCCAAGACTGTGAAGGTGGCAGGTGATGTGGTTCAGCCTTGGTGTTCTTTCTGCTACAGTAATAAAATACTCAAAAAATCAAAACTAAACCAACATTTCTGTCCATACTGTGATGAATCCACCACTTCCCCCAGCATGTGCTGCCAAGACACTACTCACCTGCAGCACAACTGCTCCCCAAGCTTTCATTTAATCTTCACTCATCTCTTCCTACCCATTAACCCTTGTTTATCTTCTGCTTTCGATCTCTTCAGCAGCTTCAAGGTCACTCACTCCATCCTTCCATAGCAGGGACAGGTAACGTCTCTCTGCTGCCGCTGCTTCCCAATGTCTTTGTTTCCCTTTTTCAGTCCCTGGCTTGTGCACACCACCTACAAACAGCAGGGAGCACAGAGGGTTGTAGAAGCAGCAGAGAAAAAAAGCCCTCTTCCAGCATGAAAAAATCTTTCAGTGTGTTTTGATAGATAAAAGTTTCCTCTTGGCTATCACATCTGAAAAACTGGTTTATCCCCCATTCCCACAGTACACAAGAACCACATAAATGAACATATCTTGACAACCTCCATGTAAGAAAGCAAAGCATTACCCAAGTAGGGTACAGCACAGGTTAGAAATAGAAGAACTGATACCTGAGAAGACACTTATGAATTAATTTAGTCACTGAGAATCGGGCATTGAGGAAGATTTATTTACTATGAGAACCAGCTGAGCTGCTGAAGCACTTGCAGAGAACAATGAGACACTGGAGCTTAACGTGCCCAGTTACCTTTGAAAAGTTTGGAAGGTTCCTACCTGAATCTTAAACTCTATCAAAAAGAGCATTACATAATAATTACATGTTGCCAAAGGCAGTGGCAAAGCACAATCATTTCTAAGTCCCAAGTTTGTGCTCAAACAATCAATAAGTCCTGGAAGTAGGAAAGCAGCTGGGTCTCAGTTTAAATGCCAAGGATAAGATGCCAGGATATTGCTTTAAGTTCATCCATAGAAAGAAAGAATGCAGACTCGACCGACTGGTGTAGTCCTCTACAAATTCAGATTAATAGCGTTCCTACCACAGATCGTCCACATCCAGTTGCAGTGTCTATTCATCAGAACAAATGGTCAGAAGCCCTGCAGAATGAAAGGCAGACAGCCAAGAGGGAGCAGGCTGTGGCAGGTCATGGACAGGACAGCTCTCCACCATAAATGTTCCCTCACCAAGTTACATGCGTGGGGCAGAACCACAGGAGGAGTGGAATCCTGGGCTTGCTGGGGCCTGTGTTACAAGCTTTCATTTTTACTTTTACAGCTAGTGTGGAAGCATAAAACTTTTTTTGATGCTTATGTTCAGAGAGTTTATATTACAAGGAGGCAAACCCTACTACTGCAAGGCTGTCATAAGCACAGTGGGACGAGCTCCTTCACATGAGAAGTGTGGTACTGGCTCAGCCTGGCCTTCAGGAACAGTGGTATTTGCAGCGTACTGGCAGGCACACATATCTCTCCCATCCTTAGAGTAAGAAATCATAGGTTACCACGTAGAGAAAGGAAACTTGGTGCTTTTCTTCAGATGCCAAACTAATAATTGGTGTTTATCCTTCTGCTATGATACCTTGGAGCTTCTGCCAGTTATTAGGACCCCAGTGTGCTGGACACCCTGCAAACAGACCAAACAGCAATTTAGCCTTTACATACTACTTCAGATAAGGGTTAGGAAAGAATGATGAAAGACTGGTAGTTAGGTGCATATGTTGTATAGTCCCTGAAATGCAGAATTTTTACCATTTTCAATGGGCTTTTATTCAGGTTGCTCTGGGTGTGGTGCCCAGTGGTCTATCCCAGCCACCCACGTGCATGCACATGCACAGCCTCATCCACTGACACATTTCTTTACATCATCACACATCAATTAACTGGTTGCAAAGGGGATCTGTGTTGCATGACCAAAACTTGCTACAAAATTCTTACACTTATTCCTGGAAAAATACCAGTAACATACCACAAAGTTAACAGCAAAGAAATATCCCCCAAAATGAAAAGTAGGATTCAAATAATAGTATTTGCTAGGTGCTCCTCTTAATTTGCCAGCATTTGTGTTTCTAATGAAGTAGAAGAATAACGGGAAATACTGTAAACAGAGAACATGAGGAATCGTGTGGTTTGTATTGTGTGTGGAATGAGCTGGCTTGGCACTGCACAAAGCTCAGAGCAAATGAACTACACCAGGGAGCTCATGGATGCTCTCAACTAGTAGCAAGTCAGAAACGTTTCATTATTTCCCACTGATGCTCTTAGTGGAAGTATATTTAACTCATTTTTAAATGAAGTATTTTTTGTACCCAAATGGCAAACAAATCACTGATTAAATGGAGAGATAGCATATCCAGATGATTAACATCTAACTGCGCCTCAAGTCATAGAACTACTGCAAAGGGCTGGAAATAAAATTCCCCAAAGATAGAGCTAGTAATTGATGGAAAATGAGGTTGCTAATTTATGGTTTAGCATCACTTCCCAAGGGGTGCTTTGATGCCTGAAGGTCCCCAGCCTCCAAAACAGGAGTAATTTTAACTCTAGCCTTTTCCACTATTTTGTGTTTAATGATATCAAAGTGTTTAGGGTGTTGTTATCCCCCCCTCAAAAAAAAGAGCTGTCTGTGATACCACTTTCAGTCCACAGCTATGGAAACCAAAGGACAGACAAAGCCAGAACCATGATGTTCCCTAAGTCCTCATTGCTTGGCCTCCACAGTGAGATACAAGCAACCCACTCCTGTCAGTTGCACACCTGGCACCAGTGTCTGCATCCCAGCCCACCAGCTCTGGAGCACAGGTCTTTGCCAGCAGACCGGCAGAGCGATACTATTTCCCCATCCACGAAGGGCTCACCTCTGCACTTCCCTGCGAGAACACTGAGGGTAAGATGACAGCTACAAATCCGCACAAGGCAGTGGCAGGCACGACAGGCAAGATCTGACTGCTCTTCAGCAAGTTTAGAAATTACATTTATGTGACTTATTTGGGAGAGGTAGGCATTACTAGTCATGGCTTGGATTAGAGACAGGAAAAACATGAAGCAAATATGACTTGGAGTGGAAAATAATTTGCCTTGTGGCACTTTTTTTTTTTTTTCAACATTTGTTAAAAATCATTCAAAAGCATTTGTTTCTGACTGCTGCACATCCTCTAAAAGCACTCTGGTAAATAAGACTCCCATTCCACTGACCACCTTCAGCACAGCCTTTGAGGAGCCAGCCTCTGACTCGGATTTTCTGCCCATGTCCACCCAAAACCACCTGGCCTTAGGCACGGAAAAAAAGAGGGAAAGAAAGAAATCTGTAACTCCCAGCAAGTATTCCTCATGTTGACAAGGTCCAAATAATTGCATTACCCATTCTCAATTACATTTATTTGTTACCCAGTCAACAGATGAGAGTCCTACACGCAGACATGTATAAGAAACCTCTTCAAACACAGTTCCCAGGACTGCCTCAAAATAAAGCCCCCTCCTCCCTCACAGCTTCCACAAGCTGGTCTGTTTCTAACCAGTCCAAAATTTCAGGCTGAGGTGTCTAGAAACAGGAATCCCCTCCAACTTGTATTTGTCCTGGGGTTAGGAGACAGATGAGGGGTTTCCTCCAGCCTTTCCTGCAATTGCTCCTACCAGGGAGCTGCCCTGAACTGCAGGCAGCTAAACCCTTGGAAAAAGAGGAATATTCTTTCCAGACCCTCTACGAGTATGGTCCCAAGTCAATGATGGTCAAAGTGGTGCAGGGGTTGTTAAGGGTTGACATTTTTCTCCCATTTCTCCCATTAAGAGAAAAATAAAAAGCAAACCAGAGAGTGGCTATATTCCAACTGCATATACTTAAGGTTGGCCCAGAACTCCTGTAGGGTGCAGTTCTGTCCCTCCACTCAAAAAAGATATATTAGAACATGAAAAGATGCAGAGAAGGGCAACAGTGGTAAACCAGCCTTAGTTAAAAAAAAAAATCCCCTCAAAGAAAATAACCAACTAACCAAAAAACAACTGAAACACCACAAAACAAAAAACCAAACCAACAGCAACAAAATCTACAACACTAAGTGCATAAACATTCTCCAATAGTCTACTGCATCAGGACTGGCATGTGGAGAGTCTCTAAGGACTGTTTTTTGCCCCCTCTCTAACGCAACTAAGAGGTGCAGAGCAAACCCAGAAAGGAGCCACATACAGAACACACTAAAAAGGCACCAGGTCCTTGGTGCAACAAGACATTGCACCTTCAGAGCTCCTTCCCCTAGAATGGGGTGCAGTGCCAAAAGTTTATATAGGTTCATTGGGAGACTGGGAAAGTTCACAGAGATCGACCAAAAATTGCTGTAAACAGAGACACCCTATTCAGCTCATGGATCCCCTGAATGGGCTGGAGGAAGCATCACTGCATGCTTCCCTTGTTCTTGCTTCTCCTCAGGCATCTACCACTGGTTGTTGCTGGAGGGAAGGATACTAAGCCAGGTGAATCACCAGTCTGAGCCAGTGTCACCATTCTTGCATTCCTGTCACTACCAAAGAAAATGGCTAAACCTTACCTGGTCTTAACAGGCAGGCTCTGCAGTGTTGTTGAATGCTTTCATGCAGCAGGAGTCAGGCTGCTTTGTAACCTGAATGCCAAATTCTGCTCTCCACAGTATCACACAATCCCGATGTTTTTCAGCTCAGTTGTCTTCTTGCTTAAAACTATAAAAACAAACAAACAAGGCAAACAAACAACAAAACACCACCACACAGATTTTCAGCTGCATGAGAAATACTTCCCACAGTAGAGCTTGTTAAAGGTGGCGTGTTGTTCCAAGGGTTGGACCTGAGCAAACACTGGAGTGTCTTGTCATTGCCTGCAACACCACAAGTGAGAAATACAGCTACACCAAGGGCTGGGGCCTGCCAGCTCCTAGACCAAACCTGAAGCCTCAGATGTGCTGCAGGAAGAACTGCCTCATGACTTCAGGATGTGTATACAAAATGCAGCAATCCCCACCACCCCTCCCAGCAAACCTCAGTTGGACAAAACTTTCCTTCACGCTTGAGTTGGAATTTAGCTAGAGCAAAGATCAATGAATCTCATTTCTTGTTGGTTGAACAAGGAGAAACATTGCTGATATCCTGGCAGGGCAAGTTTGCCTGCCCTGCCTGCTCCTGTGTCACAGGAACCAGCTACAGAGACAAGATGTTTTGCTCAGATCATTCTCTATAATTACCTAGACTATCTCTTGTTTACCTTAGTGGAAACACCAGCACATGCAGAGCATGGAGTGTGCACCTCTGTTTTACCTGCACTGGCAAAAAACACAGAGTAGAGATCAAGAGATTAAAAAGAAAACTTCTTCATCATTCTGGCTGAGCTGCTCTGGAAACCCAAGGAATTTGGGAGTAAGGATGTGCATAGACAGGTCTGAAGTGCTTCAAGCAGCTGCTGGCTTGAGCTGGTGCTCATCTCCTGCTTCCAGATGCACCAAGCCAAGAGGGAGGACACGATATCAGCCTCCTTTAAAAAAGGGTTGATGAAAAAAAGCACAGCATAGCTACCCTGTCACAGAGCAGCTCCTCGACTGGCACAGCTCTTGAAAGCCAGTGCTGCAAGTGGAGGACTGCAGGATTTGGGTTCTTCCACACCGGGTTTGAGGTTTCTGGCTTGGGTAAGGAGGGGTCCTTCCCTCCTTCAGGGGGGTTGTCTTCAAAGCTGTGAGCTGCTGCATCATTTTCAGAGTCATTGCATCCTGTGAGCAGTGCCCAGATGGCATATGGTCATTTGCAGATCTATTTTACCTCAAGTTACCCCCCAGGTGATCATGGAGCCCCTGTTTTTGGTTCAGGGTGGCACACATTTACAGTCCCCAGTACCTGCCCAGCAGTGGTTTGCCCTAGTGGAAATGCTCTGAAGTTACATCCCAATGGTCTGACAGAACCAGCTCCACCATTTGTTTTAATAACAACTTTCTAAAGATTGCTAGGGGGAATCTCCAGGAGCTCTCCAGCTGTGCTGAGGAGAAAAGGGGAACAGACATGTTTCTTGCTCAGCACATGCCTAGCCCACTGGCCTATCAGCTCGCCCACCTCTCAATTTAGCTGCTACAGCCCTGGTATTAACCATGCCTGGACACAAGAGGCCGGGGCATCTTCTTGGTGTCTCACATGCCTATGCTCTACTGTGTGTTGGTGAAGCAAAAATCCCTTCTGTGCTCATGCTCTCACAGAAGGTGCTGTAATGGGGCTGACATATCAAAGACACAGCCAGACTTTAATCAGACTGCACCACTCAAAACCAAAGCTGCAGTCAGCAAAAGAGCAAGGCTTCAAACCCTGTTTTATCTATCTATACTGTGGTGGGTGAAGGGAAGAGGAGCATAGGAACTTCTGTAAAAGCACAAAGGGAATTTTTACAAGAAAATTTATGAGGTTCAAAGACTAGTTTTAATTTTATAAGGTATTTTATTCCTCAGGTACAAGGAGCTGGTGTTATTTAAATCATTGTATATTTGAAAACGAAACAATTTTTTCTAGCTGAAGCCCAATTTGTCTCAAGATAAGTTACAGAAGTACAGAGCAGGTTCACAGCCTTTGCTGTACCACTGCAATGTTTGACTTTTCCAGTCTGTCCATTTTTCCTACACTTAGTGCAGTTTCCATGGTCTCATCACTTGCCCATTTTCCACCCTGTGTGACCACTGGAGTTTTTCCTCTCCGTTCTCTGATCCTGGGCTTGCTCCTGCACAGGCAGAACCACCAGCCAGGCCACAGCAGATCAAAAGGTCCACACTGTCAGTTTTCAAATTAACTCCAAAGCAGATAAAAGCAGTTTGCCTGTCCTCTAACTGCACAGACAATGAAAGGCCATTTTCTGCGTAGCACTTCATTACAAGAGTCACTGACAACATGAACAAGCCAGCAAGGCTAACCACTTTTTTTTGACTTTTCTAGTAAATCTCAGTTTGAAGACTACACTTGAGAAAAGTGATATTTATTCAAGCATAAAACCAGCACAAAGCATACAGTAGCTCCTTAAGTTCTCAACAGAATTTGTTGTTTACAGGTGTTAAATTCCCGAGGATAAATATCCATCTCACCTATCATTCAATTTCCTGAACTGCAATTTAACTACTGAAAACAGAGCTCATTAATTCCCACATATATCAGCTCCTGAAAAAAAAATATTTTGCTCCTTTTCTAAGGGAACTGCCACTACTGAGGATTTCAGATTCTGTTTTTTCCACCCGTGATGCAAAAAAACCAAACCCTTAGGTCTAAAGACCACTAAGCTCTATGGAAAAGTACTTGGATTCCAACACTGCATCTAAGACAACTCTTAAAAAGTTATTCAAGGGCGAACATCCAACACCAGTATTTTCCTTTCTTCAACACAGGTGTGACAGCAAATAAATATTTAGTTTTCCCTCTTTGCAAGAGAGGTGCCTTACACAGGAATGCACAACAGAAGTCGTGTGGGGCTCTTTTTTTTTAAAACATATGCTGTAAAGCTGACACTACCTTGTGATGCCAGGACTCAAGCCCCTTGCTGTTCCTGGCAAAATGAGCAGTTTACAATGCAGTTGGACCACTCCTGACCCAAGCATAAACTGCTTTCCTGATCCCCTGTAAAAGGAAACTCTTGGACAATCTTACTCTTTCCTTAGCTTAGTCTGACAATAGTTTGGGGGCTTTTTGAGGCCAGATTGGGCTGGTTTTTAGGGTATGACTATCTGGTAAGAAAAATAAATTATGTTACTGTGGTCACAGAGTAGAATACTAAAGAGATGTAGATAAAAAAATACATCATACTTTCAACAGAAATAAAAGCCTCTCCATGACACACCCATCAGATATTTGTAACCACCCACCTCCAGTGTCACTCAGCAATGACTTAGGGCTTGCTGTAAAAATACTCTGAGGGAGGGGACCAAAAAATAGAAAGCTGTTATCAGCAGGAATTCTGTTAATTGTCACTGAAAGCCTTTTACTAGATCATTTCCTGGTCTCAGAATCCAGCTGGAAGCCTTCTCTGGTGAGAAGGCAGACACACAATCGCACGGCCCTGCCACTTGGTGCCAGACAAACGGAGGAAACTGTGTCCTATCATAAATATGTCAGTCATGTACCAAATGTGTATCATGAGGGTTGGGTTTTTCTTCCCCCCCAATTATCACTTGGCAGACACACAGAAGCAGAGTTTGGAGATAAACTATTTGTATTGTAGGCTTTTTTTTTCCAGTGGCCCTGTACCACAAATTCAACTTCTCACAGACCCAATGCCAGAGCAGTGAAAGAGGCTGATCCATGAAGAGAGATCAGAGGAGGCCTGCCCATAGTCTGGTCTGCAGGCTGAGCTTGAAAGTTTTCCCCTTTAACAAAAACAAACCCAACAACAACAACACCACCACAAACAAACAACCACAAACCACTAAAAAGAAAGAAACCCCACAAATCCAAACAAAGCCAATCAGACAGACCTGTAATACTGCCTTTCTTTTTAGGTGCTTTCAGTCGATGAGATACAGATCAATGATATCAAGAAGTATTAAGCTGATTTATTTAACGCAAGCTGATCATTGTTGTTTCGACATGTCCAGGCATATTCAAGAAATAGGTAAGAACATAGAAATAAAATAAACAAAGAAAATGTCTGGGAGTTTCAGTAATAGAAGAACTTTACCCAGACTCCTTTCTCTATACAATTGGTCCAGAAAAAGTCAACATCTGCCCAGTAGCCTGGTGCTTAAATACAGGTAAACAGAGGTACAGCCACAGTCAACCAGTCCTGGTGAAGTCCACAGGACAAACCAGGGGTCAGAAGAGAAATGGAGACACCAAGAGGTAAATGGCAGGAGCTACAAAGGAATTTGGGGAAGCAAGGAGGTCTGGAGGCCCATCCAGCATGTGGGCAAGGGGAGTCCAGGCTGAGGTGGACAGGAAGGTGTGAGGAAAGTCCATGGGTGCGGAAAGAGTCCTTTAGGCAAATGTTTTGGATGATGGAGGTTGCTAGGCAGGGTCTGGGCTTACTCAACAGGTATCAAAAACAACAACCCAAACCAAAAAAAACCCCACCACTGAAATGCTTTGCTGGTTCCTGCCTGGGGCAATGCAGGCAAGGGCAAATACTGTCAGCCAAGGCAGGATTGAAACCTGGCTCTCCTGGCTCCCAGTCCAGTACCCAGCCAGGAGGTCACAGGGGTACTCTCAAGCTGCTTTCGAAAGAAAACAACAGTGAAATCTGTTACCGTGGCAACTTTTAGAGTGGCAACTGTTGTAGGAACAAACATTATGTATGCAAATAAAAGCATCCAGGCACAACAGCCTGCAAAAGAGGGGAAAGAAAAAAAAAAAGCAGCAAATAGCCAGACTGGTATTTTCTTTTCAGAAGCTCTGAAGGACTGCAAGAACTCAAACTTTTCCCAAAAACTTAACTAGTTTATCTGATGCCTCATTAGAGCATCAAAACTTACCATTGAGATCTAGCTTTGAAAATGAAGCCCCATAAAGACTGCTGCTGTCTTTTTAAAAGAGCAGTTACTGAGCCCATCTAAAAGCTTTTTGCATTATTTCATACATAATTTCATTTCAGACAAGAGGCATTTAAACAAACCAAATTGGTTTGGTTTTTTCCCATTCCCCCAAGTTCAACAGAATTTCAAAGTTCAGGGCTGATTCTTATTGTGCCGCACCTTACTCTTTGTAAAAGCGTATAGGGTAGAGACATGGGTCATAGTTTACCTCTTGGCCTCATCTTACAGTCAAAGACTAGTCAAAAACTGTTTAACCAAGTAACAGGCACAAATTTGTGCTTCTCTTCAGAGATACCTTCTAAGAGAGCTGAGAATGTGTCCGAGGTGCTGTGGAAGACTGCAGTGCATTGCTACGCATTGATTCCTGTAAGGAATGTGCATACACAGCCCTTTCCCCCAGTATACTTGACTCCAGCTCCTCCACTTTCCTGTGTCACTTGAAGAGCTGCCTTCCCCCCCCCCCCCATTCTTTTTTTTCTATTACATTGATAAGCCTCAATAAAGACCCTTGAACACCTCAGTGTGAGTCACACATACTTAGCAGGATCTTAGAGCAAGTCTCAACCCATTCTAAAAATCTGACAAGCTCTTTTTCTGTAGTTTCTGGCTTATTAAATATTTAAGGCCTATATCCAAATCCCCTATCAAGTGTCTTGGCTTCATCACTTCCTCAAAGACATGAAACAAACTCATGGCTGGCTGTCTGTAGAGGCCTCAATAACTCTCCAATCATTGGCTTCACACAAAACACCACTTTTCCTGAGCTGTGCTTTTCTGGGCAAAGCTCAACTTCACCTACAACAGGGAGCAGATTGGCAGAAATGGAAATAAAGTAAGGCAGAAACTGAATCCTACAGCTAATTATGGACCAACACAATTGAAATGAAGCTGTCAACATTGTCGTCAAATCAAGAACGAACATAAATACTACTTCTACCATAACTGTTATAGTCTTTATTTTAAAGATTAAAATATTGGAGTGATACTGCACTTCTCCCCCTTCTCCCTTTGTTGTTTCTTTGAAACAGAGACAGTCTAAAGTGTTTTCCTGAGGATATGGCTTCTTATTCTGCTCAAGTGTTCTCAGAAATCACAGGAACTGCTTGCCCTGGGAGCCCTCAAGGATGCAGAAAACAGGTAGCCTTTTTTAAAGGGAAGGCTTCTAGGAGCTAACCTTCCACCTTGGTGTTGGGAGGAAATGAAGCCTGTGCAGCCTGCCCGTTCCCCTCCCAGAACTCCCCTGATCATCACCCCAGTCAAAAGTGCCTGACCCCACAGTTAGCCAATTTAGATCATTTGGAAGGGGAAGGATCTTAAGGACACCTTGAAGATTAACTTCTTCTAAGTTTCTTTTGAACACCCTACACTGAGGGTGAGGAAAGCCAAGACCATGGCTGCTGGGCTCCTTGCTGCCCTTCCCCATAAGGAATGTGGCAGAGGATGAAGCCGAGATCATGAACAGATAGGAAAGGAAACTGCAGAAAAACCTGAAGGAAACCAGACCCCTTTAGCTCCACTGCTCAGGCAGCAATTTGTTTAGTTAATTGCCAAAGGAAAACAAACACAGAAAGGAAAACATCTGGGAGGAAAAATTGGTTAAGAGGGATCTGGCTGTAAATTTGCTTCCTACCCTCCATCAGTCAACAGCCTCTCAGTTTCTGCAGTGTAAGAAAGGCACAGGGGTTTCAGCTGTTACCTGACTCAGAGAGAGCGCTTTAGAACTCACTGTAAACAACAAACAGGGGCAAAGCAGTGAAAACTGACCAATTGCCCCATTTTCAACACCTCTGAAGCTGCCTAAAGGAGAACGCAGTGCAGCTGCACACCCTAAACACAGCAAGCGTCCCAGGCACTGAGCATCGTTGCCATCTCCTCTCATTACTTTCAGGCAGGGATGAATTAACTCTCCTTATGAGAAAGACCCCATCTGATGACAGATGAGATTTATTTTTTCCCTTCTATCCAGCAAAGCAGATAGGAACTGTCTAATACAAAGACAGAGTAATGGCAACAGCCTCTCTATTAGGGGAGGGATTTAACAGAGTGCATTGAGCCAAATTCAGGGCTAGTGCAAGGGGAAGAGAGCTCCAGCCCAAACTGCACATCAGCTAAAAGCAAGGCTAAACTGAGCCCATTGAGCAAGACAAAAAAAACATTAGGAGGTTATTACAGCAGCTTGTTTGAAAATCTGCTGTGGGAAGCCAGCAAAATGGACTGAATGCAAAAGCTGAGCCCGGGAGCAGCAGCAGGCACCATAACTAAGGTTCTGTCAGCATGTTCCTTGTTTAGTATATAACTCACCCCCTTTTAAAAAAATCAGGGGAGGCTGGAACTTGGCACAATGGCCTCCATCCTACCCCAGTGTTTGTACAAACCTCAGCTCTGCTCAGGTTCCTCCATTTCACAGTATCACAAGGTGTCAGGGGTTGGAAGGGACCTTGGAGATCTTTGAGTCCAACATTTAACAACAACAAAAAAAACGGAGGAATACATTGCCAAAATATTTCAGGCAGTAGCTCCATTTGCCATGAAAGACATCTTAGAGTCATATCAGCTGACAGGATTTCTAAAATACCTCTTGAAATGATGGCCCATGTTTTTATTAATGGCTGGAGAGAGATGCAGTTCTAAAAATTTGCAGGTCTCGCAAAGGATTTATCAAAAGGTGTAAAGCCAAAAGTCCTGGTTTATGGGTTGGAACTCAAACACCATCTCCTGTCCTCCTCCTTCCAGAGCACAGCATTGAAAACAAAACTCTCCTACAACAGAGCATCTTTATTCAAGCTCATCTAGTGACCTTTTCCTTATTAAACAGCTAATAACTTGGAAAAGGTCAACATTTAATATCATTTCAAGTTTCATCAAAAGATGATCTTTCATCAAAAAAAGGACATTGACTTCAATCTGTTTTCCTCATTTTCAAAGAAATTGAAATGGAAAACAAATCAATGGTACTTTATAAAATTAAACCATTGATATAATTCCCTCAGTTTAAGTCTCACTAGGAAAAAAACTTTTAAAAATTCTAAGATGAAATAGTGAGAGCTTGTCTGAGCATGAAAGTTTCATCTGCTAGATATATAGCTGTAGCTTTGTGTCTGAGTCCTACTAGAAACCTCTTCCAGCTCAGTTTAAACAGTTTGCAATATCATAAAGTTAAAAAGAAAAAGATAATTTGAAAAAAAAATGCTTGTAGCAAAATGAGAGTGTTCACATGGGTAGTTAAACCCCAGTTTAATCCTGGTGTAAATTCATACCTTGGCTTTCATGTCTAAACTTTCCCACAGACAATTTCTCAGAGGAAATGAGGCTTTGGGAGGGAAGTGAGGTGGGAAGTGAAAATACATTCAAAAGCAGAATAAGAACTAGAAGCAAGTAAAGACAAGGTTTAAGCAGCAGCTCTCCCCTGGATGTTGTTCCTTTGCTTTTTCTACTCTTTCCCCCATTAATTTTAAAATAAGAGGAAAATAAATAAAACCTAAGGCAGCAACTCAAAGATAAAACACCAGCATGCTTAAAATTCATTAAGTTATGGCCTTAGATTTTTAAGAAAAGGCATGAAAAGAAATGGAACGCTTTCCAACACATCACAGATACCAAAACATCCACTGTCTCCATAATTTGCATTGTCACATTAGACAACAACCATCTGACCCCACTGAAGGGGAAGGAGGGGAAGCAACAGCTCAGTGATGACACTATTTTCTCCATATCAAAACGAAGCACGTATCCCACTTTAACGCAGCCCTACCCTCCACAGAGGGGTGAGCTGGTAAAAACAATCCTATTTAAGCCAAGTGAAGTAAAACAAGCACTTCTCAGAGATTAGTGTGTCTTGTACCCTGAGACTTTTTATCCCTGTGTTGAAAGGGGGTGTTACTATGATCACACGATTTCTGTCTGGCCTGTCACACAGGAGTGACATTGGTTTAGACACACACAGAGGCTCTTTCCATCATATGCATTTATGTCTTCCCCAACACTCAGTTACCAGGTTTGTGTCTTCTAGAAACAAACAATATGTTTATTGCAACAGTCCAAATAAAAATATCTCCCATGTTTTGCATAAGACTCACTGCACCAGCAGCCAATTTACAGGCATATCTGTATGTTACTAGGCAACTCCAACACAAGGGTCTTTTCCTGGAATATAGTGGAAGTCAAAAGAAAAAGGTGGCAAACTCCTACACTGAACAATTCAGCAAAAAAGTGTGCTACCAACAGACTGCTTACTGTGTCGATGCAAACCACTCAAAGTGACTGTCAAGTCATCAAGGTGTGCACTCTAGGGCAGTCAGCACCACCAGCTTCAGACATTAAGACAATAATGAATTAGACCTCCTAAAAGAACTGGAGATACTAGGAGAGTATCTACATTTCCTTTGCAACAGAGAAGGCAGCTGGAATATCAACATATCTTAAAAGGAAGTTGAAATTGCCAAGTAATTACTTAATTCCAGGTGCTGGGGCTCTAATAGATACAAAAGACAACCTCATCAAAAAAACATTAGCTTTGCATTAGACTGGAAAACTCAAACATCTCCAGGCTATTTTTGATGTTGCAGGAGACCCTAAGCCCCTCCAAGCAGGCTTGCTAAACACAGCCCAGTAGTGGCAGACATTTACTCCCCCTTTCCTCTAAGCAGGATTGAGAGGAGAGCACCTCAGGCAGGGGCAGCACAGGGAAACAAGACTGTCATGATTTCCATTTCACAAATTTGTGTTTCCTCTCCTTTGTTTGATCACTGAGTCTGTCTTGGAAAAAAAAACCCAACAAAAATCAACAAACAACAGAAACAAAAAACAAACCACCACCACAACAGAAGATAGAGTATCCTTCAGCTGTGGTCTTTAGTGTTGCAAATAAAGAGTTAGGGGTGGGTTTGGTTTTTTTTCCCCCAGTTTCAGAATCACATCTGCGTAAATGTATTACAGACTTGTAAGAAAAAGATGGCGTCCAAAGCTAGAAGTGAAACAAAATAAGCCTTTTTTGTCTTTACAAGTACTTACAGGTGTCCCCAAAAGATCTTGTTTGATTCAAGGGAGCTTTTGATTACTGTTGCCCACCTTTATCTAGTTCAACTGAGTCTGGTCCAGAAATCACATGAGAATTAAATAATTCCATAAAGCTTTTGATATTTCTTGGTTCTGGGTGGGAAACAAAAATTTTAACTCAGGAATTCATGTTTCTAATTACATTTGTTCCCAAGTTTTCTTGCATTTTGCCATAAAGAGGTGCTTCAGATTGTTTCTGGTTTTTTTCAAAAGGCATTTACCTAAAAGACTGCCACACATCTGTGGCAATTTAGCTAGAAAAATTAATTATAGGCTCAGCAATTGTACTACAGTAAGAATTACAGGAAGTCTTCAGACAAGTTTTAAAACTAATTATTTTAAGCTTCCTTAGCACATTCCTGTGAAGTTTTATTAAGTTTATATCTAGAGCACCAAACCAGCACACAATGTGAAAATATTCTGCCTTACCCAACAGTGCAGAGCAAATACATGTTATCTGCTGCTGTCCAAGCTAGTAGGTCAGAAGTTACTAAGGAGGGATCTAAAAATGTGAAATGCTTTACTGGCATTTCCCCACCTGAAACACAGGTGGGCCTGTGGGCTTTGGATCCCTGAACAGAGGCAGGTGTTGTGCTTCTGGAGGTGGTTTGACTACTTTCTGCTCACAGGAACCAAGGAATCTTGGAGAGTTCTCATGATTTCAGAGCACACTGATGATTCATACATGGTTACATGGCAATATTTACTAAGCCCTCAGGAGGCAAATTCATTAGGAGAGATTAGTCAGCTGTCAAGCACCCATACCCTTGCATAAGAATTACATTCTTATAAGAAAAGTTCTCATCTCCAACTTGAGCTTCCGCCCAGCCACCTACTCTCTCTTTACATAGTTTCATAATCCATGCATGAGGACATGCCATTATGTTTTTAGAGACTGCAGAGAGGAACATAGGAGACACTGACAATGAAAAATGGAGATTTGAGTGTAGCAACTTGTTTCTCAGCATAAATGAGCAGAATCAAAGCAATACAACTTCTGATTTATGCAGAGACAATCACGGTTACAATGGAAACAGACTTGCAGATTCATCTCTGTCCAAAAAGCAGCCAACAACCTCAAAGCACATTCAGTGAGTTCCACACATCTCTCAGTAGGACAATTGGTTTTCTTGGGTTTGTTTGGTTTTGTTTGTCTGTTGTTTTTGCTTTTGTTTTGTTTTTTTCAGAGTATACTTCCAATAGGACCCCCTGTAGACTCCAGTAAACTGCTGGATTTCTGAATGTATCACAAAAGTTTTGTCTTTACATACAAGTACTTGGGAGAATTGATTTACATTACCATTTGTGACTCTATCCAAAGCATACTCAACTCGCCATTAAATGAAAGGGATCTGGGCAAGGCAGCACAACAGGTTAGCAACTGCCACACATCCCACTGCAAACACATCCACAAACAGAAGGAAAAAAATACTTGCTAAGACAGCAGAGCAAGACCTCGTTCCTAGATACATGGCCACTGAGTTTGTAGAGCCAATGAAAAGAGGGATGTGGTTTTCAGGACATCCTGCTGAAAGAGCTGTAAGAAGAAAGGAGTACTCACTGCTCTGCTTCTGCAGTCATCCAGGTCCAAAAGATTGTTCATGCTTTTCCAGATGTATTACTTGGTTTAATAAACATTGCCTACAATTATTTTCTTGTGTGCCTTTAAATAAAGCTATCTTAAACAGGACAGACCAAGCATATTGATTGTATGCCCTTCTCATCTACAAGTTGGAAGCCACTCATAGGTTTGAGAGCCCCCCACCTGCAGGAACTGTTTTACCACTAACTATTCCTTTCATCTCTTTTGAAAAAAGCAGCATCAAATGCAGCAAGTCAAAAATCCAGCCCTTGATGATAAAAAGCAAAGGATATTGACTCTCGGCCTGTCTTTACTCTCAACAGTGTTTGCCATATGCTGTACTCACCTTTCCCTTTGCTACCAATATATCACAAAATCCTGGTGGGTCAGGTTACTGTGCTGTTTATCTGTCTCTCCTCTAAGCCATACGTTTGTTGAAGGCCCCCCTGACGAGGCCCTAGTGGAGCATTTCACCTCCTAGAGACCAACTGGGCTTTCATTGTGCCAGAAGTAGAGATGGGAGCAATAGCAAGTCTGAAGAAAACAGAGTTAAAAAGCATTATGAACCAGCTTTGTGCTACGTGGTGTTTTCCCATGAAAAACTTTCAGCTGAATCGAGAAGCAATATTAAGTACCAAGGCTTTTTAGGAGCCTCTAGCCCTCCCCAGATGTCACCGTGACCCAAAGAGACCCACAGGGCTGTAACAAGCAGTGCAAAGCCTTGCCACATTTGACAGGTTTCTGCTTCCCTCTGAGATGGATTTGTCTGACCTGAGGTGCACATGGGTTTGATTTTTCTCTTTCCCCAACAGCTCTGAAGTGCAATGAAGCAGCAGCACTGGCTGCCGGTGGTGCACAGCCCTGTACACCCACTGGGTGAGGATGGATGTCTGCAGGGACCCAGCCGGCACCCACAACAGGTTTCCTACCTCGGGGTCCCTTTTGCTCGCAGGGATCCAAGACTTATCCATGCTCCCTCTTCTCTTTGCACTAGTATCTGTCTGTAAACACACCTGCTGTGGTTGCCAGGGGATCAAATAACAGACATCAAGAAACAAAAAGCCTGCAAGGAATCCCAGACACAGCCATCCTTATGGGAAATATATTCTATTATCCCGTGCCAGTGTTTGCCTTTCAAGGAACAAAAACTCAGTACAAGGTAATGCAATTAGATACACTGCCTGGTACAATCCTGCTGCAAGTGGGCATTGACCTTGTGTTTAAAAAAACTTATTAAAAATCAACACAAGTGATTCAGATATATCATAAATAGGTACAACTGCTGACAACAATCTCACCATCATTCTCTGCCAATGTAGCAATTGCACACTAAGCAAAATAAACAACCCACCCCTGCACAACACCTTTTGTCCAACACAGGGTCTTAAAGGGCAGTTAAGTTTGCTGCTACATTAAAACCACACAAAACAAGCACTACACAAAAACAAAGGCACTGTCATTTCTAGATTTCTTTTTTTACTGGATCTTTTGTGGCTGTTGGATTTCTGTCCAGTTAGAACTTGCAATAGGTAAAATTAAGAGTAGTAGCAGCGTTTCCTAATTCTGTTTATCTGCCACCCTCTTACGAAGCAGGTTACTTTAGCCAGTGGTGCAGATTTGCCAAAATGGTTGGACTTTGACCCCAACACAAACAGGCTGCAAGGTCTGCCGATGGCAGGGGAGAGTGGAGTATACCTGCTGCACATAGCTGCCTCTGGAAGGAGGCGTGACCAGAAAACACTGACAGCTACTGGAAATTTCACCATCCATGTCGAGGATGGCACCTTATTTCTGGACACAGAGAGGAGGCTGAAGCACATGCCAAACAGCTACCAGTGAGTACTACTAGCTTCCAACAGCTTTTGCCCTCATCAGTGGGGAGGGGGGGATGGCAAATAATTAAGAGATGGGTGCTCTGTAACTGACACAGGGTGTTTTTTCCTACCATGGAAATATGACACTGGGGAAACAAAAACAAAGCAAAAGTAAAAAAACCACAAAAAAACCACCACCAAAATATTGAATGAGCACATGCTGAATGTAGAAGTAGCTTTGTTGCCCTAGAGCAGCTGTGCACAGCAAGCATAGGCATGAAGACTGCAAAGGCAGAGGCACTGGAGCACTGATTCTCCAGGTGGCCATGATAGAGGTGACATCAAGCCTCCCTGCCTCTTCTGTCAGCAGGATGAGTGGCAAGCTCCCAGTGAGGCTCTGAATTGCCTCCACAGGATGTTATTTCCACTGATGTTACTTTCTTAATATAAGTACCTTCATTTGATGTCTAATGGACTGGGAATCTCTCAAGTAAACTACCTGCAAGCCCACATAATGAGGACTGCCTTTGGTAAATTCAGACCATGCTGCTGTGTTCTACACAAGCAAAGAGATCAAACTTAGTGCACAACAGAGGTAATGGAATGGGACGCATCCTAGTAGGAAGAAGTTTTGGACTAAGAGATAAAATTTTGAGTGATGCATGTGCTAAATGATAATACACTAAATCCAAACAGGTATCTTCACAAAAACAGGGGGAGATAAAACAAAGCAACCGATGCAATTTTTGACTTTTGGTATCAGGTGTGAGAAGGAAGAGCCCATCATCTCTTCTGAAATCATTCCCTCTACTGGAGCAGAAACACTGGAAGTACAGAACCGCCTCTACATTGTGTGCACGATGGCAGAGTACCTCCACCTGGATTCCTCCCTACTAACTCTGCTGCAATACACAGATTCAGCACACAGAAGCTCGCAGAGCCTGACCATACTGGCTGAAGACACTGGGCACACTGACTTTATGGTGAACTATTACATAGGACTCTCCTGGCCTGCGAAGTGTGGAGAGTTTGCCACGCTCCATGAATTTATCAGAGTCCTGCAACACAGTGTTGGCTCAAGTCACCTCTCAGTTACTAGGGTATGAAATTGCAGGCTGGAGAATACTTAGGAGGGGTTATCATGAAAAAGTCTCCAAGACTACAATATAAGCAATTGATGATCACACCAACACCTACATTAAAACCAGTGAGAATTACCTGGAGACCAGCTGCAGGAGATGCTTCCAGGCCTTTGTGCTCTGCTGTGCCAAGCAGCTTACTCGCACAACTTGTGGTATCACCTACTCAGAGTTTATCATTTTTCTATGAAGTATAATGACATCAAGTTACAAGATGCAGAATAGTATCTATCTTACGAGTCAAGAAAGTTTGGTCACCTTAGAAATGGACTCAGCATGGGGCATGCCAACTAACCTACCATCTATTATGTCTGCAGACTCATTTTCCACATCTTTCACCTTCACTGGTTACTAAAGCAATGCTTCTCTTCACTGAACTGGAAGTGCTGCCTACTAGAGCTTCTGACATATCCTTGCTGCTAGAGCAGCCAGAGCCTTGTGTGCCTGAGATAGACTCCTGTTTCCTTTCCCGTAGATCAGAAGTATCCATACACCTGCTTCCTACAGGACATCATCTTGGACACACACCAGCTTTCCAGTCCCATGTACACTCAGGTGATAAAACACTCATGAATGGCCTCACAGCTCAGCAGAGGCATTTCCTTCTACAACAGAATTTCATGTACTTTTGCCAGAAGCAGTGTCAGTATCAGAAGACCCAGATCACAGCGATCAGGCAAAAAGCCACTAAATACTTTCTAGTGCATCCCTCTCTCCAGAAACTCTCCCTTCACTATTCCCAAAAGCCTCAGGAAGAGCTACAACTTTGCCTGCCTTTGCGTTTCCCACCAATGACACTGTTTCACTTGTGCTAGTAAGTAGCAGTCTGATCCATGCGTTCCCCAGTGAATAAGAACAGTTATCTAAGCATTTTATAACTATCCCACAGCCCAATAGGTTCCCACTTGCGGAAGGGAAAAGCACAGTTTCTGTAACCCAGAGAGAAGCACAGACCCTCTATCCCAAATTGAATTTCAGTCCCAAAGCCTCAGACTGCTTTTCAAGCATGTTATACAGCACCTTCCCTAGTAAAGATGAAGCATTTTACAAATCAAGTCTGATCATTCTGTCCCATCTTCATACCTCTCCAGTTCTTACTCTACCAATAGACCTTTTAGCTTCGACGCATCTGAGCTATCCAAACCAACAAATACACTTCATTCTTACAGCAGCAGCATGCTCAGAGCAGAGATGCATTCTGCAAGTATTTTATCCTGTGATACAAAGATACTGCATTCAGACAGAGCTGCAAACAAGGATCTCACCAAACATCACCGAGCTTAACCAGAAGTCATACAAAATCTCAGACATCCTATCAGATGTAGAAGTATCTCTAGTGACTTTAATACCACTTCTCACCTGTCCAGCAGTATGCCAGGTATGTTTAAGAGCTGACTTTCTGTTCATCTTCTTTCTTGCCCTGAGAGTCCTGATGGAATAGTTCACTACAGTTTCTTCTGCAAAAGCAGAACTTCATTGTACTAGGGCTGTGTCAGCAGCAGTGTTCCTTGTAAGGAAAACTAATTTTTTTTTTCCTCAACTTGGTACAGATAACAGCTCAGCTGAATGATCAGATTGACCTTTGGCTGTCCTAAGGAAAGGTGTGGACCCATTGGAAAAGCTCTGACAGAATACAAATATGGTCAGAGGTCTAGAAAAAAAATGACAAACTGAAATAATGTGTCTAGAAGACTGAGGAAAGATGCAGGTTTATTTAACAGCTTGCTGAAAAAATGAAAGAAGTGTTCTCAGTATCCCCTGGGAACTGAAACAGCACTAATGATCTTCAACTGCAGTTAAGATGATTTAAGTTAGACATTAGATAAACTTTCTCACAGTAAGGATAATAAAACATTCTAAGAGATGCTTGGGGAACATTGTGGAGAGTTTTTAAGCACAGAACAATAAATATTTATTAGAAATAACACAGAAGTAGTTGGACCAGACACCCTTTATAGTCCACCTCATCCAGCTGCATGAATCTGTGACTCAGGCTTCTGTATACAGTAGGCCACAGAGATGGCATGTTTGTAGGACCAGTTGGGTAATTTTACAAGCAGATTCAGATAATCCTGTATTATATCTGTAAAAGGTACACGTGGTAGATCTTAAATACTTAGTGCAGCATTCAAGATCCAAACAATTCCTTCATCCCTGAGTGACCAAACTGCTTCTATTTTTAATGCATTGATGTTAATGCCCTTTAGAACAACCCTTGTAAAACTTTTACTACACCCATGTTAAGCCTTTATTCACAGGGCAAAACTGTAGTTTGAAATATTAGGTTTGAAATCAGGTGTCCAAGCAAGCATCTCTCAAAGCCCGGGGACAGACAACACAGCCCTACCACAAGACTTTAACACTCTTGCAAACACAGGCCATCTAGAAATGCTAGAAAAAATATCTCTGCTCCAGTGAAAGAAGTCACTGGGGTAAAGAGTTCCCCCATTTTCTAAACAGGAAGTTGAACTCTAGCTTCCTTCCCATGGTCCTTCCTATGCTGGCAAAGAGTTTTGCATTGCATGCCATAAAAGCTTTGACTACATTCCTAACTTGATAGCAAATTAACATAATTCTAAGTGACTACATAAATCTAAATCTTTCACCTTAAACCACAATGATATTCTCATTTTCACAGAGGTGGTTCAGACACTACCGCCATCACACACCAGGATCCAAGCACCTTGCTGCTTCCCACACCCGAAACACTACCATCTGTGGAAAGTGCGTGGATTCTTCCTCCATTTTCTGTTTCACAAGAGATTCAGAACATAACCACAGGTAAAAATGCTACTTCAGTGTTTTTCTGAACATGGCTGTCCTCAACATTTTTATCCACCTTGCAAGGTATCTCCGGTTTCCCACGCTAGAAAGAAAGGAACAATTTTGTCACAAGTTGCGGGAACTCCATGTCCTCATCTTCTCCCTTCCTTAAGTGTGCCAGCAATCTTGACCTAACAGTCACAGAGAATTCCCTTCCAACCTCTCACCACACTTCATCACCCTACAGCTTACATGGTGTCCACTCACATAGTCACAGGAGCTCCTCAACCTGGGCAGGTGCAAGTAATTCTGTCCTAGGCAATGTGTCTGCAACCTCCAGAAGTTGGGTGATGCTGAGACACCCAGAGCTTGCCCAGTTAACCTGGAATTAGTCTTGATGCTAAGCAAGAGCTCAGTGGTCAGACATCATCCTAAAATTTCCAAACAAAAAAATCAATTAGTGTTGTAAATAGAAGATAAAACAACATGTTTCAATCATTACCTCATACATGAGCTCCATTTCAGAACCTGATGATGGAGCACTCCGATATCAAGCCTGGGACCAACTCTTGGCAGAGTTAAGAGCTGTTAACTTCAAGAATTGGGTCTTTTTCCCCAAGAGGACACTTCATGTGGAAACATCATCATAAGCTTCTGTACTTACTGAGGACCTCAGCTTGTGCTAGCACACTCCCGGGATTCCTGCAAATTTAATGTTGGGAATAAAGGCAAATAAAGGTAACAGCTGATGACAGTCCTGCTCATGAGGTATCTGTGCTAGTCTGATATGTAAAGCATCACAGCACCAAGCAGTGCTGGTAGCTTCAAGCTGTAATCTGAACTCTGATTTTAGTAGCCCATGCAATCATACAAGGAAAGGCCTTGAAGTTTACATAAGCTTTCTATAACACAAAATGAAAACCAAACTATTCAAGCAAGAACTTTACAGTAATAGCAAGGAACACTTTCCTGAATCTTAACTTTGAATTAAGACTATATTTTGAACTTTTTTTAATGTCTTTTGAGATTATCCTCTGACTGTATGTTGAATTGCTCTTGTTAGCATTAGGTTTGGGGAAAAAAAACCCAGATTAAACAGAAGAGTGCTTTACTGGATTTAGAGAGTCACCATCCATGTATTTTCAGTCTGTCTCCCAAGGTCTAGTATGGGATCCCCACTTAAGGATGCTACAGAAACTCTAGATTACCATCTTAATGAAGTCAGACAAAGGGTGGGGATTTTTGTTTGGGTTTTCTTTGTGTTTTTTTTTTTTATTTTTTAGAAAACTTTCAAATAATCTTCCAAAATGATACTGTAGCTAAGTGGTTGCACTCAGCTACTCACTTCACAGGAAAGAATGATTTACAATGTCCATCACAAAGGGAAATAATGTAAGAAAAGCAGCAGCTAGTTCTGTTGAATCTAAATAAAATCCTTAAGTACTGTTTCTCAAAAATTAGCCTAGAGGACACATTAACACTTCTCTTCTGAGAAGTGGTAGATGTAGCAAGGGGTAAACACCACAAAACTGCATCTCAGGAGGTTCAGACACAAGGAAAACCTCCACTTGGGGGTAAAGCAGCAGTGAAACAAGTCACCCAGAGAGGCTTGGAACCCTTTATCCTCAGAAGATTAAGACTCAGCTAGCAAAGCCATGCTTGATCTCATTCCATCTTGGCTAAAGCTCTGCTTTGAGCAGGTTAGCTAGATGGCCTCTAGAGGTCCCATCTAGCCAACACATTCCATAATCCTATGACACTGCCAAAATTTCTTTGCTATTTTTCATTGTAAGATAGCTATTCCCCCCCCCCCCGCCCCAATTCTTTTTCTCCCTTCTCTCTAAAGGGCAAGCTAACACTTCCCCAAAAGTTGTTCATTCCATTAAATTCCTAACAGCAACTATTGGATGCCTCTTCTTTATTCCCATACCTGCCAACACATTCTATGACAAGGAAGATGGCAACTCCACTCAGTTATCTCTACAAATCATTCCAGCTGACAGCTCCCCAACAGGATCAGAAAGCTGGCTGCAGTTCAGCACCACTCAAACCATGCATGGCTATCCCCTTGACATTGATTTCCAGTACTCACCTCAGGAGTTTGTGCTGTCTGCCACAGATTCAGGAGGACTGACTATATGGGAATCCTTCACCACTGAGCTTCTGAAGCCCACCAATGTACCGTGCCATCTTTACACTCAGAACAAAGAACAACTACTACTCTTTCCTGAGAGAGAGAGGATTAGCTTATTTCTAGAGAAGCTATCCCTCTATTTAAACTCCAGCAGTCCCCAAAACATCATGGTGACTGCTCTCAAACCTGGGTCCACAGTAATCTCATGGTATAACAGTTCGCTGTGTACAAGTGCCAACAGATCTTCCAGCTGGTGCACAAAAGATGAAATCCAGGAAACTCTTGAGAAATTGAGAGCAGCAGGTGGGTCTGTCAGCCCATACTTTGTCCAAGCAATGCTGCCAGAATACAAAATTGATGTAATTTTCAACATTTCATAGGGTGAGGTCTGTTTTCCCCCTACAAAGGCATTTAATGGGTCTTTCAACAGTACCATGCCCACACTCCAAGCCAAGAATGACTCCACAATTAAGACCCCATCTGCCTTACTGAGCAGTCTTTGTGTCACTGTTGGGGTGGTTCTCCTAATATTAGTTTACTGGTTTTGCAAGTATCACAGGAAGATTCCTGCATCAGTCTGTGATGTTTCAGAGAAACTCTGTTGAGCCACACTGATGTGGAACTGTATGTCCTGAAACCTCACAAAGCACCTGTACATGAGTGCAGGGCTTCACCTCAGCTATGGATACCACCATCAGTATCACTGACCTCCCAAGAGCAGTGTTTTGGGTCACTAAGACTGCCTCACATCATACCATCTTCCCAGCCACCAAAATACCAACTCCCTCCCCCTTATCAAGGGGGTAGGACTACTCAGAATGACTGGGGCAATATCCAGAGACTTAAGATCTTCTAAGTGGTATTAGGAGCAAATCTACAAAAAGATATTTTGTTCTAGAAAGTACTACCCTTAATACTCAGAAAAAAAGTCATAAACAATAGTGACTTTATCATTTTTCAATTTAAAAATAGAACACACCCAACCTATGCCTGACAAAAAGACAGTACCCATATCAGAACTCTGAAACCAAGTATTAGAACAAAACACCAAGCAGGTAAAGGAAGCTATAGATAAGGTGGGCAGAGTGGGACAAGAAGCCTGTACAAGTCAGAGTGAGAAAATGTATACCAAGCTGATGTTGGTGGGACCAAAGAGTCACAGACAGTACTGACTAAAACTGTTATGACTCCCTAATTCACAAACACGCACTTTAGACAGAAGAGTCAGAATTGTTAGAAAGAGCACAAAACATGATGCTTCCGCAAAGATTCAAAGGTGCTCAACAACGCTGAGTCCCTGTCATCTTGAAATCTGAGATCCGTATTTTTTAAGAAGGCATCCAGTAACTGTCCCCCTTCTCATGGGTGACATTGTCTCTCTCCTCCCTTTTTCAAAGTTTTTTTGGTGATTCTATTAAATACATCATATGCCGCATTTATAATGGCAACAGTAGCTACTTAACATGGAACTTTTCCAATTAGCTAATTGTGTAATGCACTCTAATGCAACTGAGAGTTACAGGCTTGCTTTCTTACAGTAGAACTGTCTCTTGACTGCTTCCACCCCTAACAGTTCAAGGACCATAGGGAAGAGAATGTGTACAAGAATTTCTAAAAGCTTTTCAAATATTTTAAAATCCTTTCAGTTTAACAGTGACATATAAATTTTAATACATAACTTAATTATGGATTAAGCTACATAGTCCATAACTTCCAATTTTAATCTCTGTACTGTTTTAGAACAGAAAAATCTTCCTTGAACCTGAAAGCACAGTGGGAAACAGGACCGAAGTACCATCAGTACCACCACACAAAGGATAGGAGACACACAAAATGCCCTTTTCAGAACTGCCCCAGGACTTCAGAGAAGGCAGATTGCCAAAGAGCCTCAAATGCCAATGACAAGTCTAGAGACGTAGTTTCACTAAGGTGTCTAGAAAAAAGAACTCACAGGGCAACTCCCCTGTGAGGGTGTGTTCTTGCTGATAGAGTATGTAGCAGCCACCTACTGTTTTGATGAACTCTGAGCAGAAGGTATAGAAGCCACTCTGTATACAGGGTGGCCCGAGCACCACAAACACTGCTTCAGCACAGTGAGCAGACACTAGGGAGCAGCAAGTTAGCTAAAGAATAGCTTCAGCAGGCTGAAGTGCCCAGGCACAAATGCATACTCTTACAGTAAAAAAACCAGGCAGAACTAGATCCAGTTTGGGAGCAAGCTGCTGACCAGGCCAAACAGAAGCCAGCCTAGAGACAGACGTAGGAATGGTCCCCAACCAGGAGATGAGTGGTCCACTTCTATACTCTAGTGCAGATTGCTTGTAAACAAAAGGATACCAGCATTGACATACCAGCACAGGTCCCTGCAGCCTCTGCTTGCTTTCCTTCTCTCCAAACTTAAGATTCACACCAGCCAACAATAGTACTGCTCAACCAGCCATGGCATAAAAAGAGAATGTGAACTGGCCCTAAGTGTATCAGGAGCTGCAGGACCAAAATATTTGAACAGATTAAGTTATATTTGTGTACTTTGTACATTTACAAACAGAAGCCAGGTACAATGTATTTGTAGGAGCAAATGAATGACATACACTAATTAGCTGTGCATGTTGCTAATGTGTTATGTTCCTTTTTTGGGGGGACAGCAGTTGCTCTGAATGTGACAGTAGCAATGGGACTGACATCTGGTATGAAAGAGCAGCACTTGCCTGTGTTTACAATGCTGAGTCACTTTTTGGATGAATACAGATCCCTCTAGACGATTACCTCAATACCTTCCTGAAGTCATCCAGCTATAAAGCAGCTCTAAATTTTGATGTAAAAGTCAAAGCAGGAGTAATTTGCTGTAGTCAACAGTCTAGACATAAGATTAGTAAAATACAAATTGGAAGTAGCACTGCAGAAAATAACAGCTTTTGTAATATCTCATGTCTCAGTAAAACTCTTAAAAACACTTGGGATACAAGCCCACAGCCAACCAGCTTGGAGATCCTGGCCCCATTCAATCACTTCAGTCTTACCTGGCAGATGTTCCAAAAGGGGAAAACGTAGTTAGTACACAAGCTAACCTAATGCATATTTTAATAGCAGGTGCAGATTTTTTCTTTACCTCTAAAAGTACTTCATTCATGTGCATATTTAATGACTGCAGCTGAATGTTAATGGCAAATCAGGAGATGCAATACACGTAATCTCTCCCAAGGAACACGATAAACTTTTCAGTTACGCTCCTCTAGACTAGCAACAAACTGCAGAAAGCTGATATCTCCACGTTCCCTTGGTTCCAGACATTAAAACTCCTTTAGTAAGCAAAAGAAATATCCAGGCTGATATACAGTAAATGGTCATTAAAAAAACCCCAGAAACTTATGAGAAACACTTATTCCACAGTAGTTTTTCCTCCATCAGAACACTTCAGACAGGATACCAACAGATGTGGTGATGCAGGATATTCTCTTTTCAATTAAGTAGTGAAAATAAGTCTTCAGACTACAGGGTCTCCAAGAACTACACGCTATTTCTGTAAAAGGTACCTAAATTTTAGTACATGTTAAAAGATTATCATGCAAATACTCTTTAATCAATAAAAATGGTTCTAAAATAATTCAACAGAAAGCATTTGCATCACAGTGGCCTTGAAACTGTATGTGGTATTCAACACAACTGCAGAAAGGACTGAGCCACCAATGTAAACAAAGAGCACTTGCATGGTATTGTGCTCAGATCTGGTCATCACAAACTATGGTATGTAAAGTTTCAGGTGAAGAAATATGAATATTTTATTTTAGTTTTGGAAAAGCTCACAAAGATGTGTCTTAACTTAAACTGTAACATACCAAATCTGAGAGACCTTCAGTTGCTTAAGCAACGGATGCAGAGCAGAGGAAGGCTGATCTACTTGCAGAGTTTAGCTATCCATCTTTCCTTACCCTACTCAAGCTGTCCCAATTGTAAGCCAACCCAAAATCTCACAAGGGATTAGATCATGGACACTGGGTGAGAGAGTTCTCCTCTTTGAGAACTCTACCCTCCATTAAGAGAAAAAAAGTTGTACTGAAACTTAAATCACCTAACTTGTAATTTCACACCCGTTAATAGCAAAGCAAGTCTCCCCACGATACTCAACTTTAGACCTGAAACCACAGGTGTCTCAGAGGACAGATTTCATCAAAAAAATAATTGAATTATTAGCAAAAATTTTATTTCTTTTTGCATACAAAGACTCAAATCCAACAGAACAACCCGGAAAGCTTTGCTTTCTAAAGATCATTTCTAGTCAATTTTTAAGTCCTTAACCCAACAATTTTTATCTGTAAAACCACTCACTCTCCCACCCCTTAGCTGAAAAAAAAAATACCAGCATTTTCTCAGTGCAGTGACTAGGTACTCAGTGTGCAGTCTCTCATAATTCTGGACTCCTGAGGAAGTTTCATATAAATAAAAAATATTCAGGAACCAGAGAACAGTATTTTAATGTTGTTAGTTATCAATTATGTGCTTTTTTTCATAAAATGGTCATCACTGATTTTGAAATATGAAATGATACTCACAGGAAAGGACTTAAAACTCTGACATTTTTGTTTACTTGATTTAGCCCATGGCAGTACAGGTTGTCTTCATCCTACAAACATGACTGTAAAATACTTCAGGGCAGCTCCTATTTGCACACTATTCATTTAATGCACTATGTGGATTTCATATTTCATAGCAAAAATAAGAATAGAAAAATGTAAAAACCAATCAAAACAGATCTATACAACTGTACTGAAATAGTACCAATATCAATTCCAGCATTAATTATTTTTGCAATTTGGCCAAGTCTTGTCCAAAGAAAAAAATTCATCATCACTGCCGGCCTGCTTTTCCATTTTCTGTCGCTTCCATTCTGAAATGCAAGACAAAAACTGGTAAGGCTTGTCATTGAAAATATGATCAACAGATTAAGGAAAAAAGACTTCAATTTTTTTAGTATTTTTTACTTCACTAACCATCCCATCTCTCAGCCTCCACCATACACAATCTTATCTCCTCTTAATACCACTTTAAGCAGCAAGCAGTACCTCAAGAAAAGGTTTCTGCAAGTAAATTTTCCAGCAGCAACCATAAAAAGCTACTCGTGATCAACCTCACCAAAAGCAAAAAGCTCATATTCATGGGACTACAGACAATCTATTTCTAAAAATCTGAGTTTTAGCAGATTGCTTCAAGGTCTTCATTTTCATGCTTCTTACACTGATCATTAACTACCACGATCTTTTTTACTTTAAATGAGGTTGGGGTGGTTTTCTGGTACTTTTTCGTAGAAGACGACTTCTTGACTTAATTACAGCACAGCATAAGCTTCAAGCACTCTATCAACAATATTTTTATATTAGCTGTTCCTTTAGAAGCTACAGCAAGAAACAGACTGGCACAAGTCTCAGCTGCAGTTTAACCCCCTTAAGTTATGCAGCCAGAAAAATTTCTAAGGCACAGTGAAGACCACTTATCAGCCTTCGGCCTTGCTCAGCACAGATACAAACAGCTAAAAAGGAAACACTACTGTAGTTTTCCATCAATACTGAGACACAAAGGAAGGTATTTATACATTTTAATCCTCAAAAGAGTAAGGAGCCTTCTTCATGCTCTAGCTGATATATTCCTCCATACTGACTATTGCTAAGATATTTTTAGTGATGCATCTACTGATACAAACCCATTTTCTTCTTTCAGATGTTGATATAGCTCAGCTTTATTGTTGACAGAGTTCAAACGACCAATAAATTCCTGGTGTTTCCTAGAGTTGGCAGTATTAATCCTGTTGCTCCAGAGAGACAGCAAGGACATGGGCCCTAAAATTGCAAGTAAAAAGAAAACATTACACCATTATAAAGGTTGGGTGAAGTTACAGACTATGGGTGTACAACATATTAAACCCACTAATTTTAAATAACTTTATAATAGAGGCCAAATAATTACAAACCATACAAAGTGTTCACAGCTGATTAGTTACTTCATTGACTTTGCTTCAAATGCGGGATCTGAACATCAGCTCAGCCCTTGCAACAGATGATAATCACTCCCACCAGCCAGTGATAAATGCCCATTCTGACTACTATGGTGCTTAGATATGTTGATATTTATTAGTCAGTAGGAGATACAGATTTCTGATATCTGTCCTTAAACAGCATTCTGACATACAGTAGCTCAAACAACACCAGGAGAAATTTATCCAGCCCCCTGTTGACCCAAGAGCGTATCAGCAGGCCCACAGAGCACCTTGGTATCTCTCTTTACGTAGACCTGTTGAGGTTAAATATTTAATTTATCAAGAATTTCTCAACCCAGAGCTTTTAATTAATTACCCTCACTGAGTTAGCTTTAATTCAAGAAGATTAATCTAATTACTTTAGACAATACAGACTGATAAAATAACTTCTGCCTTTAAAAGGAAAAAGCCTGTTGCAGTTCTTCTGGTTTACCTTTTGCCTTTTCAACTGTGGGCATTTCATCCATTGTAATAAGAGGCTTTTTGTTGGGTGGCTCAGGCGAATCAGGGGAATCTTTGATAACTTCAGCTTCTGCTAGTTCTTCTTTTTCACGATCCAAAAGACCTTTTAACCTTTTTGAGAGGGGAGGAAAAAAAACATGCTGGAGCAGCACATATGATTTTCAATCCCATTCTGTACTTTTCAAGAGTTATATGTGACCTGTATCATAAGAAAATTTCTTTTGACCCCCTGGAATGGGTGGAAAAACAACACGGAAGACTAGCTAGATAATCCTCTGGATAAAGCCTTAAGTAAAGGAAAGGATCTTAAAATAAAGTTTCACTTGAAACTATAGTAGCATTGATATTGTGGTTGTGGGAACAGCTGATCATTCTGAATTTGGAAGGAAAGACTAAGTAACAACAAATATACAAAACTCATACAATTTCCTATTATCTTTTCTATGCAAATTCAGACCTATCATACACCAAATCCTTTTTACCTCAGTCCACATGTGAAAGTAAAAGCAACTGTAGGAATGGATTTGATCACACACAAACGCATGAAAGGTCATCAGCACGGTGACAGTAGCATGGATGAAAAGGTCCTCCTATCCTAAATGATCATAGCATCCACAAAACATGGAAATTAAGCTTACTACCATCAGAGTTTTTTTATCTCTTTATAACAATAGTTTGAAAGATGGAAAACAGGAAAGACTTGACAGGTGCTTATTAGACAAGTTAAAATAACAAGCATCATGGGCAGAAGGTATATGGACAATCAATGCTGATGTTCAACTAAAGAGCCAAATCAATCTGGATTGGTTATCTACCCGAGCACTAAACTATATACAGCTCAAGAGAAAATAACCACGTGTCTCAAGTTTTTATTCAAGCTTTGTATTTGTCAAGCAGTTTAATGTCTAACAGGTGCTGTTACAATAAAAATCCAATAGTAATTACTCCACAACCTGCAAAGTGGTCAAAACCTCATCCAAGGACCATATTGCTTTTGTAATATGTTAATTTGAAAAGTGTGAGAAGCCAGCACTAATTAAATGACCATTTCCCAAGCTTAGTATTGGTGACTGAGCTAAAAAAAAATGGGGATCCAGTAGCAGCAAGCTAAGGTTACAATGAACACATCAAACTGAAACCTCCAACAGTTTCACCACAATTTCCCTCCCCTTTGAAGTAGGGAAGGACAAAAATTACTGTTTCACTTTGGAAAAAATCTACCTTTCTGATTCTTGCCATGGCTTATCTGATTCATAGTCTTTGCCCAACTTCTCTGACTTGTCTTCCTTATCTTCTCTCTTTCTGCCTCGTTTCTTGCGCTCCTCTTCTTCTGGGGGTTTGCTTCTGCAAGCCATCAAACATTCCAAGACTCGTTGGTGTTTATCAGAGTTGCTTATGTGTGCTCGTACAAGGGTCTCCAATTCATTCCACATAATCCGGTACTGTTCATCTCTAAACAAAGTCAGAAAAAAAAAGATTACATACAGAATTACCTAGAACTTGAAACATTTGAATAAACCAAGATTAAAAAACAGACCTCAATAAAAAAACCAAAACACAACAACAAAAAACCCACAAACCCTAACCAGAAATAACTCTGAACAGATTCTCTGTCCCTCTGAACTGGCATTCTATCCACCTGGGATTACTCCATCCTTGAAACTTCAAACCATATTGCACGTAACATTTCCCAGTTAAGAACCAGAGTTAAGTATCAATTAAAATCAACTACAGTCACTGAAATCAAGTTCTTAACTTCCACAAGATCCCACTGCCTGAAGGCACTACTGAATCCTCTTGGCTATCTGGTAACTATGCAATGTCAGGATATGAAAAGGGCCATTCATACACTAACATGCAAACTGATGATTTAATTCCTTGGATAAAAATTTAGAAAGAATTGCAACATGCTACAGTAAATAGCTTCCAGACATAAAGACAAAGCTGTAGCTGAATTTATTTGCAGTCAGTTCTTGGAAATAAAATACATATCACAACAACCGATTTATCAGGATATTCTATACTTGTTTTAAAGGAGTACTCCATATTTTAAGTAACTGTTTCAAAAGAATTTGACTACTCTAACCCAATTTTCAAGTTCTGTTCATTTATAACAGGGTCAAGTTTTCCTTAACTTGAAATTACTCCACTTTCTGCCCTAGCATGTATCAATCTCTCACCTTTCTTGATGATTATCTTTGCTTTCATATTCTTTAACATACTTACAATTCTTCAGTAATAAAGTGATGTATTTTTTTCCTAACATACAGCACTATCAGTACTACAACAGCCCCTAAATGGCACAACAAAATATTCACAGAATTTGTTTTGCACATATACAGCATTTAGTTTTCTAGGTATTACCTCTGGCCATGTTTAAAATTTGGTATGAAAACAATGTCAAAAGAATATTTCTGAAAAGAAGTCCAGCATCAACAAAAGGAGTTATGCATGTAACCTTTTTGGACCCTTTCCTCTTGTACCAACTGTTGAAATCGGCAGCGGATCATTTTTCCTCTCCATGTCTACCAAATTGTATATTGTTTTTTGACAATTCAGAACATCCTCATCAGTCATTGCTTCTTTTACAATCACACTGGCTAATGGCACTACCTGTAAGACAAAGCACAAGTCAACAAGAAAATCTGCGTATGTAGCAGTAGAGAAACAGGAAGAAATCAAAGGCAGTGGAATAACACACAACAAAAACACTCTTATCCTCAACTTAGTAATAACTCCGAGCAGGTATAAGTAGGTGCACATTTTCTTTCTACAGCACCACTGTAGCTGTCAGGTTCAAACACTCCACCCTACTTAGAAGTAATCCAAATAATTTTTTAATTGGAATTTTAATGTTAATATATTAAATACAGAATACTTAAGTGAAAATAAAGCTAAGAATAAATTGATTTTGTGGTGATTTATCATAAAATAGATAATATTTCATCAAGTGGCAAGGTAAAAATTGACCTAGAATAGAGTAAAAGGTTACAAATCCCAGGTTACTTACAGCTTGCATGTTGAAGATAGTAGTCTGAGAAATAATCATAGGCCAGTAACGAGTATGTTTCTCTAACTGATCTTTTGCACGTTCCAATGGAATTTCAAGACTTCCATCGATCTTATATCTGGGCTCTAGAAAAGGAGTTAATCGGTTTTCCCTCATAAATTCACCAAAATCCTAATGGTAACCAAACAAGATACAATTAGGCATTTCTCTAACAAAGTAACTTTCACTGAATGGATGAAACAGCATAGTCTTGCTTATAACTAACCATGTACCATCCCCACTGATAAATTTGACTCTAATAACCAGAGTCCTGTTTCTAGCGTTCAGATGTTTATTACTACAGGTGAATGCAAAAATGGTTGTATAAAAATACAGGTTAAAAAACTTATGCAAGGTTTGAGGGAACCTTCTGAAGCTGCAAGATATTTCACATATGCTATGACTTATTTTTTATCTCCAGAAGCAACTTCTGCTTGCTTACAACAGATACAAAGGATGTGTTGAAAAAAAACTAGGAAAAGGACCTAAAATGAACACCATCTGATTGTTCCATAACCAGGGTTCAAAGCTGACTATGGGACAAACCATTCACATTCAATCTATCCTTCTGACAGTTAAGTCAGACATAGAAGACCAGTCCACAGAAAAATCTTGCCAAGAAAAATGTTAATCTAGAATCAGTACAAAGTTTGTTCATAGTGCATAAGGAAGCAAATACTTCCCTGACACAAAGGATTCTGTGAAGCAGATCTACTACTTTGTACTAAGTATGTATAAATAAAAAAGTTTGACCATGCAATCCACTCCAGCTCTCCAGAAAATGTACCAACATTTCCTTTACACACCTATTATGCCACATATCATCTGAGATAATAACTTAAAAGAAAAAGAGAAAAGAATCTTACTGTAATCCGGTAGTCAGTGACTCTTCCACCACACCCTTCGCTAATTGACGGGGGATCTTCTAGAATGGATCGTGAGCTGCTTAATACATGCAGAAAAATTTCTCCTCCATGGCTGCTGAGCATGTGACTAATTACTTTAGACCCAGATTTGCGTGGCTGTTCCAACAGAACTGAACGACCTGTTGGAAATGAGATCACTTATTAGTTACTGTGTGCTGCAGTTTTAAATTAAAACCAACTACATATACACAATATGGGTTTATACCTAGCCCGTAACGCTGATCCCATTAAATCTGTGTTTTCACCCAGCTGAATTAGAAAGAGTTCTCCTTTCAGCACTTACTTCCATGTCTTTACACAGAATTCAGTGTTATATACTCTTAAATTTTACAACAGAAAGATCAAAAAGCGTCTGTCCTGGACTAGCCTGGACTATAAACTAATCAATTGATACCATTTGTTACTGGATACTGGTTTTCAGACAGAAGTAAAACTGCTTTTGTCTTATTTCCAGTAAAATACACTAAGCATGGAATTGTGCATTCTCTAAGCTGTTATGAGGAAGCAAAAAATAGAAGATATTGGACTGTGTTCATCTGAAATGTTATTAATTTCGGTTCTGATCAGTTTTATTAATCAAAATAGTCATTCAGTATAAAATCTCTAGGAAAAAAATACATAAAACTTTAGGTGCTTAATAAAACCATTGCATATTTATTTAGGCTTTCAAATGAGCGAAGAAAACATCCTATTAAAATGATGTTTGTATGCAATTCTATTTGCAAACTATAAAAAAACACACGTAATTAACACTGACTACAGAACTTGTTCAAAAGAAACAGCTTTGGCTTACCTTTAGCATGTATGTAAATGGCAGCCTCTTATAGCAAGATTAGTCATGACAATGGGCAAGATCTTGCAGATAAGCAAGAGAACTAAATCTAACCTACCGATTCCAGTACACACAGGCATGTCTGCTTCAATTGACCACCACACTTAAATGGTCATAATCCAGTTAAAAGTTTTCTGAGGCTGCCCAGCATCTGCTAAAAATCAGGCACAGACATAAATTGCTAATATGCTGCAATAGTCAAGAGTAAGCATTGTGATTGAGTGCACTATTGCCTACTGCAAGCAGTGTTTCCTAGTAAATAGCAGTAAGTGAAAAGCATTCTACATCTGAATTCAGATAAGAACTACCACAATTCAGTACGTGCTTCTTCTTTACATCTTTCCTCCCATCAAGTTTCAAAACACATTCCATTTGCCTCTGAGTACATTTAAGAACTTTATTTATGACACGCTAAAAATAACTAAGTACTCTATGCACAATATTAACAATTAAAACATTACATACTAAGTCAAGGAAACAATTTTACCATTAAGGAGAAAGTTAGTGAGGCATGAAGAAGGTCTGCTATTTACATCTACTGGTGAAATTCTGTATGCTCCAGTGCAATAGTGTAATTCTGAAAAATAAATGAGTAGAAGAGAGTGTATTTCCAAATACAGAAAAAACATCTTGCAAAATAAGAGGAAGAGGAGTAGGAGGCTATTCTGCAATAGTAACTAAAGAGTCTGCCTCAAAGTCTGCTCATTTCACCATCTCCTTGCAATTGTTACACTTTCAACTCCAGAGAATTTAGATTCATTCCCAAACCCTATTTCCAGCAGAAGCTCAAGTTCTTTATCTCCAAAATTATTTCATTGTAGAGTCACCTTTCTCTTATTTCTCTTGACCTGCTGGCTCAGAGTCAGTAGCCTACAGGGCACATGAAACAAATGGCCAGGTGTCTTCTGTGTTACCCCAAATCTTCCCTGTCTTTCTCTCCTACTCAGAGTTAGGCAGAGATCTTTGCCTTACTCAGATTTGAAAGCTGATAGAGACAAGTCCACCGATAGTAGCATTGCATATATTTCGTTTCCCAACACAGCATTTTACTTCACACTCTAAAGATTGCACTGAAGATAGTAACAATGATTTCCCTTCTCCCTGTGACAAGAATTAAAACCAAAAAAGATTCATTGTCTCAAAGATATGTTAAAAAACACCACTGCAGAACTGACAAGGTACACCTGGCCCTGTGGGAGAGGCAAATAAGTACTGAACACTGCAGTCAAGGAACAGCTTCATAATACTTGGGAGGAAATGGAAAAAAGCCACCAAGAAAAACATTACTACCCTTCTCACCTCTTACACAACCCCCTGATAGGCCAAGATCACGAGAGCATTGTAAAGAAGGCTGCAGTCAGCAGCAAGGTTTATAAAACAAAAAATAAAACAAGTATTAACAAGAAGCAAATCACCTTGTTCAGATTCTTGTCAGAATAGAGAACAGTGTTCAACAGAGTATCATTTTCTAAGACATCATGTTACCTACCCACACTATTTGTTCGAGGAGTACACCATTTTAATGTTACAGTTTCTTTAAATGTGCCTTCTCTGCTATTGCCACCTGTATGATTATCACCTGCAATATAAAGTCAGAAGAAGTTTATGATCAATCATTTTCTTTATTACAGCAAAGAACTCAAGTTACAAAATATTTACAACATGGAGCAAACGCAAAATATAACCTAATTTTACAGTGATCTAACATAAGCAAAAAATTTTAGTAGTGGCAGCTGAAAAAAATAACTTTTTGAAGTCATCAGCCATTGCATGTATTTTTAAAACTTAATTCAGCAAACAAAATGCCAGAGCTTCAAAGCATGTTCCATAGGTTTGGCTCAACATTTAGAAAATTATAGATGTTTTCACTCTTAATTTTTTTTTTTCTTCTAAAATGTCTTAGGACTTGAATTTCTAGGACTTGTATCCACACAGATACCAGTACCCTTTAGCCATATGAGAGCTGATATTGATCTAAAGGCACATTTGACAAGTTGGGCTTTTCAGGGAAAGAAGCATTTGGTCTTATCTGGTATGTTTGCTCTATCAGATTCTGTCCAAACAACTCTCAACATGTTTTATTGGCCCTGTTTCTATCCTTAAAATACTTTCACGTAACACCTCGCTGATAACTGGTCTGGCAGAAACCATGTGAAGGCCTTAATACAGACATTACTCATACTCTTTAATACATTAAACTACACTGCTACTAGTCACTTTTGCAATTCTTCCTGCTCTTTGACCCCCATTATCTCAGGAAAGAATTAACCAAGTTTTGCATGAAGTTTTACAATTACAGTAGAGCAGTCACTTAATATGGTCAAATCCACAATAATTAGGAGGAATGAGACATACATCAACATACAACATTAGACTAAATCATAATATATTGCATAATCTTTCATGTCAAAAGTTTTACTTTATATCAAAGACTACTCATAAAAGATGAGTGGCCATGTGACTCGCCTTTTGGATGGGGGGAAGGCTGTGGATGCTGTCTACTTGGATTTAGTAAGGCCTTTGACACCATCTCCCACAGCATTCTGCTGGAGAAACTGGTGAAACACAGTATAGACAAATGGATTCCTCATTAGGTTAAAAACTGGCTGGTTGGCTGTTCCCAGAGAGTTGTGATTAGTGGGGTGAAATCGAGCTGGCTGCCAGGCACCAGTGGTGTCCCTCAGGGCTCAGTTTTAGGGCCAGTCTTGTTTGGAATTTTTGTTGATGACCTGGACACAGGGATTGAGAGCACCCTCAGTAAGTTTGCAGACACCACCAAATGGTGTGGGAGTGATCTGCTCCAGGGCAGGAAGACTCTGCAGAGGGACCTGTACAGGCTGGAGCGATGGGCCAAGGCCAGTTGTATGAGGTACAACAAGACCAAGCGCTGGTTCCTGCATTTCAGTCACAACAACCCCAGGCAACACTCCAGGCTTGGGGAGCAGTGGCTGGAGAGCTGCCTGTTGGAAAGGGACCTGAGGGTGAAGGTGGACAGATGGCTTCATATGAGTCAGCAGCGTGCCCAGGCAGCCAAGAAGGCCAGCAGGATCCTGGCTTCTATCAGGAATAGTGTGGCCATCGGGAGAAGGGAAGTTATCGTGCCCTTGTACTCAGCACTTGTGAGGCCTCATCTCAAATACTGAGTTCAGTTCTGGGCCCCTCATTATAGGAAAGACATTGAGGTGCTAGAAGGTGTCCAGAGGAGAGCTACCAAGCTCATGAGGGGTTTAGAGAACAAGTCATATGAGGAGAAGCTGAGGGAGCTGGGTATGTTTAATTTGGAGAAGAGGAGGCTGAGGGAGGACCTCATTGCCCTCTACAACTACCTGAAAGGAGGTTGCAGAGAGGTGGGGGTTGGCCTCTTCTCCTTAGTAACTACTGACAGAACCAGAGGAAATGGTCTGAAGTTGCAGCAGGGGAGGTTTAGATTGGATATTAGGAAGAAATTCTTTACAGAAAGAGTGGTAAGGCACTGGAACAGCCTTCCCAGGGAGGTGGTTGAGTCACCATCCCTGTAATTAAGAAACAGGTAGACCTGGTGCTTCAGGACATGCTCTAGTGGCAGCCATGCAGGGCGTTAATTTTTTGTGTTTTGTGGTTTTGAAGTCATGTTTGATCAGGGTATTTAGGTGTTTGGGGTTTTTTGAGGTGCTTTTTTTGTTATGGGTATAGTTGGACTCAGTGATCTAGGAGATCCTTTCCAACCATGTGATTCTGTATTTGATTTGCAAGCAATATGCAAAAACATTTGTTTGTTTTTCAGTTAAATTGAAATAGCTGGAATAATTTTATAAAGTGTCTCAGAATATAAAAGCCACACTTATTTAACCCCAAATTCTTTAGCAACATTTCACAGAAGATCGATGTAACTGAATTCCTACTTTCCTAGCATCACAGCTATTACAGGTGAAAGATTTATTTAAGAACAAATAAAAGAAACCAAAATTTAGAAGATATAAGAATAGACTTTTGTTCTCACAGTTCTGATGGAAAAAACCTGAAGAGGAATCAGTCAGAGTTTGCTTTTGGCATTTACTATCCCACATTCCTTCAGCCAATAGGTATTGCCAAAAAAAAAATGGAGACCTTGTAATAAAGTTTTATGTTTTCAACATGGTAACTCAAGTTCAAGTTAGTCTTAATTCATTACTGTAATAACCTCTTTATTTTTTCCTTGATCTTTAATCATACACTAAAATATGGAGCACAGTACTTGTAAATGATGAGGAGTCACCTCATTTTCCTCAAATGGTAAAGCCCTCAAGAGAAATCAAGCACAAACTTGCTGAAATGGCTACTTAGGGAGAATATGATTACAAACTTCAGAAAATAAATATCCACCCAACTGTCATAAATAGCTAATTTATTAAATTCTCCACTTAGAAGTTAAACCATGATCAACTTTCTAATATGTTTTAAAACTATATAATATAGCTTCAAATAGTAAAGCACGCATAGTAAACCAAATATCTACAGCCGATGTCTAGATAGATGTTACTGTACAGACATAGTAAATCAGACTGAGGTTTTAATGGTACTAATCATATAACAAAAGTTACCATAAATGCAGTAAAGCATAAAAAAAGCCTACATGAGCCTTAAAGGCTTCGGCACTGAAGAGGCACGCAGTCTAAAGATGCCATAACACACTGGCACAGGCTCAGGGATTTTTCACTGCTTTCCACCAAGCCCTACTTCTTGAACTAAAGCATTTTGCCTAAGGCTTACAGTTGGGTTTTTCTAATCTCAGCTGAGTTATTAAAAATTCACTCCAGAGGTAGGTAAGGATTTCAGCTTTGCAAAAAAAGGATACCAGGTATTTCAACTAGAACAAGAAAGCTCTAAAGTAACTATTTTTCTAAGGAATTACTGTCATAAACAGGTCTATGGGACGTGAGTGATGTCAACTATTGTTACTTAATAGATTCAAAGTTAAATTATGCAAGAAATAATTTTCCACAAATACTCACAAGAGATACTTTCTTTTGTAAAATCACTGCACATGTGGTCTCACCTATTTTTTATATCTCCATAAGAAGATGACATGACCCTCAAATCTTACACAAATATCCTGAACATATGTGAAACCTTGTCTGATGAATTTGAACTGTTTTTTTCATTGTTATAGCCTTATTACTATATTAAACGATGCCAGTAATGAATAAAACTCCACTGCCATCATTACAAATCAAGTTCTTGGGTTGTATGGAATAACTGAAAATACGTTAATCATGCCTGAAATTTATAACAATTTAAAGCTCACAATGGTTTTTTAATACTTCCCAGCAGAAGGATCAAAAGCCACTTAAAAGACTATTTCTACTTACCACTCTTTAAGAAGTCAACATGTGCCTCTTTGTGATGAAGAAGCTCCACATCATAGTTGGCTGATGTGTTAGCATGTTGTTCTTCCTTTAAAAGAAAAAGGTAGAAAGAATCAATACAGTTACTTTAGCTAAAGGTCACTGTTTTCATAAACAAATGATTCAACATTTACCTTTCACTCCAGAAGAAAACAAAGTCACCAAAGTGCATCAGACAACAACAAGATTGCAATGTTGAGGAAACTGTTTGCTCTGACCTGTTTGAAGATGCAGTCATTTGTTTTTCCTCTTTCCCTTTTTTTGAAACCCTGTGGTTTCCTCTTCATACAAACATCATGACAGGATGCACAGTGCAAAATGGAGGTAAAAAAGGGGCTTAACGACTTTTGTTTATGTTAAAGTTAAGGAAGCCTACAACATATTCAAATACCACCAGCAGTTACAACTTGCTGAGCAGCAAAAGGCACTGCAGAATGGTGGCAATTACTTTTCATAACTAAAAAATAAAACCCTAAAAAACAGACTTCAAACTTATTGTCTTGCACTTCAGATACATAAGAGGGGTACATGCAGCTGCAAGTTTGTAATTTAAAAAAAAAATGGGTGATTGTAAAGAGGACACTGCATCTTTAAACAGCTAAAGAGGACTAGCAAAAACAGAACAGTAACCTTGGTTATTAAAAAAAAGAAAATTAAAAACCACAGAGAACTCAACATAGTCTATTACTATAAGGACAAAGGCAGAAGGGAGAGGCATACCAGCAGCACACAGGTCAGAAAGTTACAGACAAGGTATTTGCAAACTTAAGTCACACCTATGCCATGACCCATGTCAAAGTTCCATTAAAGCTGTGAAAATAATTTGTAGTTTCATGTTTTAACTTAAAATCCATACGCTATTGGTCATTTTCAAAGGTGCAAGTAATGAATTTTTTTAAATGAGGAAAGTTTGTTTGCCCCTGCCCTTTGTTTGAATACTGATACTTCTGTTTCAATTGTCTCCTGCTGCCTGATTAGAAAATTACTGCAAACTTAATACTTGAAATTCTTAGTTGCACTGACTTCTCTCCCAGTAGCCATAAAAAAATATTAAAAATAATGACAAACAACTTTGAACAGAAAATGCTTAATTTAATATCTTTCTTAACTAGATATATCCAAATACCCCCTATTTCTGGTTTATGGTTCTTCAAACTGGAAAACCTACTGGAAAACCTTTAGTCAAAACTCAGCTATTTGTTACAAACACCTTTATGTTGGGTGGGTATGATAATGAAACAGAGGAAAAAGAGACTCACTATGCCACTATAATGCACAAGGGTCAAGAATATCTAAACACAACTAGAAAAAGGCAAAAGAATCACAGACAAAGTAATCTGAAGCAATAAGATTGTATTTATATCAAATAATACAAACGGAATTGAAATAACATTTGTATTGCTACATCAAAAATTGAGATTCAGCAATACAACTTTTTTGTTCTGTGATCCTTCTTTACTTTTTTATTTCCTCTTCTTTATTTTTACTAACCTGGTCACAGACATTGAATGTGGGCTAATAAAAAAAAAACAAAACAGAAAATATGATATGGAGAGAAAACCAAAGTAAAAGTTCAATTAAAATAAACATTAAAGTCTTCAAACAAATTTAGAAGCGCTGCAGCTAGTTAACACAAAGCAATAGACAATACTACCTTCATAGGAATGTTAGTTATTGTGGTTGAAGCCAGATCAAAGTGCTGTTGTACTAAAACATTCAGTTTTGTAGCCAGATGCCGTCCTGCACGGACACTGTGCACTTCACTGGTTAGAACAGGCGAAAGCTAAAATAGACAGAGTATAGAGTATTAATGAATTAGGCTCAACTATCATGCAACAGTATTATTCATTTGAAACTGTAAAATAAGCACATTTATACTGGTAAAATCGACTCGGGAAAACTACCACCCAAAAAAACCACACCACAGGAAACTAAGAATGGAGAAGCAAAAATTATTTCTCACTCAGTTATGCAGTTTTGCCAACTGTTGCAGTTGCTACAGGTAGTAAAAAAATTAGCACTGTCCTAAAAGAATGAGTCATTAATTGTTAATACAAAGCATTAGTATTAAAACATGGGGAAGAAATACTATTAATAGCAAGTGTGGGTAGTTTTTCACTTTTACCTATTGAGTAGCAGAACAAAGTAATTTTTATATGCCTACCTGTAAACATAACACTTGTGTACACAAGTGAAACAAACAAGTCATAAGATATCCAACAAGGACATTTGTTTTAGGCTTTTGGAATAAATCAAGTACAAAACAAACACCAAAACAAAACAGTGCTAAAGATCACTGTCTTACAGGGGAAAGTAGCAGTCAATTTATTCTCTTCTGCTTACTTTGTTTTTTTTATAACTACAACCAAATTTTGTAGAAAATAATCTAAGGAAGGTGGCTATTAGCTACCTTTATAAAATAATATGCAGAATTAGATGTCTTTCACCTTAACACTTTTTTCTCATGTCTTCTCTTTATTACAGACAGCACATTAAAATACTGAGCAGAATGATGAAGAGTAGAATATATTACAAAATATTGTACATACTTTGTTTCAAACCACCACCATTAGACGTAAGCCCACAGACCACACATACTTTTGTTACTGCACAACTGAGATGTTAATATACAGAATCATTTCTTATATGCATCCTTTCACCCTTTTGTAAAATAATCTTTAAGTACCCTATAGGTACTTGTAAAGGATTTGGTAAACTTCAAGCATATTCTAAACTCCTGCAACCACCCTTTCACTTGGAAGCAGATACACTTCTCAATGCTTTCCATTAAAGGCATCCTGTTTGCTAGCACTGGAACAACAGAATTTTTACACAAAAGCTCATTTTGGTTTTCTGAGAAAACCATTCAACCAGTGGACTAAAAATGCCAACATGTTACTCTGGCTAACATGAAACATGCAGTGCTGAACAATATCCACATCATTAAGTAACAGAAATTTGGGAAGACAGCTTGTCAGCTAGCAACTTATGCTTGAATATCAGGGAAGTTCCTCAATTAACCTATTCAGCACACCAAGTAGTCAACTTTTCCACTAGGTTCCTAAAAGTGCATTTTCATATCAAGAAAGCCAAACCCAAGGCTATTGTTCTATGGCACTGCTTCACAGAAAAGGAATTATCAATTATTAGTGCATGAAATTTAAGTAATAAAATTTTAAAAAGTGGATGCCACACATGCACAAACTACAGAACAAGAAAACAAAGTACACACTTTAAATGGCAATATGCAGGCTGTCAGCTTTTCAAAGAATTATCACCTGCACCTTTCCCTACATCTAACCACAGACCAGAGACCCAAAATGGTATTGCTGAATACTTAATCTGCACTATTTTGCATCTAACAGTTCCTAATCCTTGAACAAGGATTTTAAGCTCCTTACCTCCTTTTTAGGACGATCTGAAACAAGGCTGTCTTCACCAACTGGGTAAGTGTGGATTAAGACCAATTCACATTTCTGAATCTGCATTAGACTGAATAATACACACATTCTGTTTAGGCTATGATATGGCAGATCTCATAACATTCATCTGTTTTTCAGAACATATAATCATAAAGATTTATTACAACACTGTTTCTGAAAGCATTTGTGGAAACTAACTTCATGATTTTCAAGAGGACATTTCAAAATAAGTTTTTATCAGAATAAAAAACTGTAGTATTTCTAACTTTTCAGATGATATAGATCTGTTTCTCTTTGGACATATCAATGGAATAGAGCCTTAACTGGTGTAAACTGTTCAGCTTCATTCAAGTGAAAACCAACAGACACCACAGAGGATTTGTGTCTAGGTGTGTCTCTCTGTGTGCAGGTATTAATAAAAGGATTCCAGTGAACACAAACTACCACCCAAATAGCACACTTATCTCTTAATTTGGATAATCAAGACATTGTTCCACATCTCTACCTACAGGAATGTTAGAGGGGACTTAAAACTTGATTCCCTGGGGCAGTATCCTCTATACACATATGAAACTGCTATTACAACAGGTAAACACAAAAGACTCCTGCTTCTGCTATTTAGCTGCCTAAAAAGCAATCAAGAATAGAATCTCAACTTACTATACATTTTATAGATAATAGATAATTCCTGGGCCAAGCAGTTCACTGGTTAAAAAAATACCACATTGGGGAAAAAAGGCTTCTGAGAGGAGATGCAACCTGCATTTCAAGAGATTCCTTTATCTCAAGTGAAGTGTCAGACACCACAGTAACTTAAAAATTAAAAACTAGTTTCAAAGGAATTAGCTATTTTAGTCAAGAGAAATGTAAAATTACTGCAGTGTTACCTAGAAAAAAAATACATCAGATGCATTACTAATGACAAATTTACATTATATAACAAGGCTCAGTTACATGCCTCATTTTGGAGCAAGATGAAGGTAACAAGCTAAAGAATTACTATCCTATGAGGACAAAGAACAATAGTGAAAAGCTAATGATTATATACCACCTGGAAATCAACAACATCATGATTTACCACCTTCTATTTCACACAGGCATTCAAACAGCTCATTAGAGTAAGTTTTAACTGACAAAAACACATCCATATTTCAGAGGATGTAACAGGCACATGCAGAGTAAGAGAAACTACTTTTGTAAGAAGTATACTCACTGATCTGAATTAGCTGCAAGCTTGTTATGCTCATGAATGGTTTCCTGAACACAATCCTCAAGCATCCGAACGTGACTGTCACTAGAAAGAAATTTTGTATTTTTTTTATGCAGAATAATCAATCACTCTATTGAAAGCAACAAGCCACTAAATGCTCTCCTATTTCAAGTAGGAAATATTTTGTTTGTTACTGTAAGACCTAAAAAAATTAAACCTTTAACAAGGCAAGAAATGATTGAATAATGCAAAAAAACTAGCTGCTTAAGGCACTAATTCAAGACACTCAGTGAAAGACTTCTAAAAAAAGATAAAATAACTTTTTTAATGGTAGAAGCACATTATCATACGTACCTTTTTGCATTTGTAATACAGATTATTCTTCCTCTGTTTCCAACACGTTCTGCATTCTCCATGAGCATGGTTCGAGCCTCATGCTGGTATTCTGTTATTTTGCAAAGTGCTTCAACTGCTGCCACCAGACCGTGAAGTATGCTGCAGCACTCTGGATCTGCCCGAGGATTAGGTGGCCCAACAGCTGCTAATGCTGCCATCAACTAATTAATAAGAAAAAAATAAATTATTATTGAAAGTTACTTTCCAGCCATTTATTAAAATGATCAGTTAAGAGAAAAGGCACCATTATAACTTACTTTACAGGCAAATTAGTTTTGTTGGGAGAAAGAGCAATTAAAGACCATTATATGTTACCAGCTTTCTGGAAAACATCTAACTAAATTATCCTTTGCAATTAGTTTATTGTTATTAAGCCTTGAGAATATAATATTTTCATTTATTACAGAAAACACCTGGCTATAAGAAGTTATATCCAGTACCTGAAAGAAATTCTAACATTATCAGCTGCCACCTGCTTTTATTTTCTGAGATTTTGGAAATTCACTTCCTCCTCAAAGTAAACTTTTCAAAGGACAAGCCCAACCAGTATGAAACAAAACAAGAACAAACAGAACACTTAAATTTTTTTCTTTATGTAGTTTATTTGCCTATCTTGCAAATGTAAAAAAAAAAAAAGAAAGATTTAAAATTGAAGTATCATCACCAAACTACACATGAAATACATAGCTAATTTCTTCATGGCATTTATTTTTATTTAACTCCATACTTCAAGCTACTAGATTCTTTTTTAATTATATAAAGTTGCCTACAGCCTCACAGACAACTACTTAAAATTCGGTTACACTAATTTCAGACCAGATCCACTCATATTAATTAAGCAAAGTTATTTCACACTGAACATCGTAAGAAGCTACTACTTATTCTACAATTAAACTACACTTAGGAAGCAGAAAAGTTTCAAAGCATACCTCCTGCAAGTTCTGATCTTCTTGAGTCCAAGAATTCAAGACATGAGCCCCAGAATCACTCACAATGAAATTCACCTTAAAGAATCAAAACAGGACATGTAAGGTAACAGTCAATCATACAAATAATAGCCAGTATGACTACTTCCCCAAATCCAAACAGGAATTACACCTCCTTCCTTTGATACTCTGGAGCTATGTACAATGACAATCCAAAATAAAGACTACAAAACTACAAAAAGCATCCATTCCTGCTATATTATCCCTTTAGTAACATTATGATTAATAACTTCTTTAAACGTATTTTTAAGCCACTAAATTAATCTCTATACCAAATTAACATTGAAGGATATTATGAAGTATTTTAAAAATTAGGCAACTTTCAGTAGAATAGCGACAAAAAAGTAGTAAATTCCAATACTGTAGTATCACAAATCATTCTCCCAAGACTGACACAGTAGAAAATATGACAACAGAAAAAAAAATCTAGTAAGATTTAGTAAACATCACATAGCAAAATATGTTCTAAAGATGAAAAAAAAAAAATCAAGAAGAAGCACATGTTCCATCTCAATTGCAGTTTCTCACACCACACAAGCTTAGTCCAGCCAACTCATTCAAATCCATCAGGGATGCACTTGATATAATCCCATAATGGGATTCACTAATGAGAAAAATATTTTTTAAAAGGGATTAATTACCTCAATTTGTGATACAATGTTACAAAACCTACCAGACTTGGGTTTTGGTTTATTTTCTGTTTTGAGGAGTTTGTTGTTTTTTGTTTGTTTTTTTTTCCTTCCTAAACAAGGAGCTGTGTTTCTCATACTGGTAGCTTCAGGGCAATCCTACCTCTTCCTAAAGCCCAGAATTTCCTTCAAAGCTGACATCAAAAAACATATGAAGTGCTACCAAGTGTGTTTAGGAAAAAAAAAAGTCAATTTGAAGAAATACCTCACTCAAGCTTTTGTAAACATAAAGCTCAGGAGAACACAATAATAAATCTCTTAAATTACCATAAAGCAGATATTATGTTTTGCACTGAGTTGCAAAGTGACATTAAGAGAATGAAAGGTCCCAAAAAATAAAATCATATCCAACTCAAACCCATTTAAATAACTATAAAGTGCTTAAATAGCATAAAGACATTTTTAGATAAATTACAGTTATTTGATATTTTAATATAACCATTAAAAGACTTTAATCTGATTGTTAAAAGACTTCATTAGGATGAGAAAATATCCCTTATATTATCATGTACACTATGGCTAGAACTTACCAGTTTCTTGAAAGGGAAAATATCATACATTATTCTACAGTACTCCATGGAGGATTCCACTGAACAGGTCCACAGTGATTTTGATATGGGTGCTAGAGGTATAATTCCTTGGGTCCGATTTTTTACTAACATATCGAATTCAACATGCTGTCTGCAGGATTCTGCCATGTATGGGCAGTGATCCACAACAAAAACAGTTTTATGAGACTCAGAAAAGATTTTCATTTTCTTCCTAAAAAACATTAAAATCAGAAAGAAATTGTACAAGGAAAAAACATCACATCGCAAGATTACTGTGCTGTTTATATAGTATTATCTTCCTAGAATTTGCAAATTTTAAAGAGGTTACCTCTTACAATGTTTAGATTACCTATTGTATACGTTAGCTCCTACAAAACAGTAACGCTTAAAAAAAACTACCAAAATTGCCCTTTTAAGAATATAAATATATGGAAACAAATCCCATCTAGAACCCTTACTAGGTGTCCTGATTAGAGAACACTTCTGCTCAGTCAATTTACTTTTCAGCTCAGTCCCTTCTCAGTAACTGCACTGTCTGAAGTCAGCAGCCTGTTTGCACAGACAGTGTCTGCTGCTGGCAGTGGTAACACCCCAGCTTCAGACTCAGTACTGAGGGTTGGTGTGCAGACCAAGGCCACTGCTGGATCTTCTGTACCACACTGGGGGTGCAGAAAGCAAAAGGCTGCACCTGGAGGGAGGAGTGGACAGGGCAGGTGGCCCCAAACTGACCAGTGAGGGATTCCAGCCCATACTCAGTATAAAGCTGAGGGATCACAAGGGTCAAGCTCTCTTCTTCAGTGGCCGGCACCCAAGGAGGACTCTCTCCATTCTGCCTTTGATCCCAATCCACGTGTTCCTGAATCTGTTTCACACCTGTTGCTGAGTCCATCCTGGGTCTTCACCACTACCTGTTCCACAGCATCAGCAGTGATATAATTGCCATCAGGGGGGTTGGGTTCAATACTGGGTTTGAATATTATTTTATTATTATATTATTATTATTTTCATTGAAACTGTTCTAGTTTTCTAACCACTAAATCTCTCCCCCTTATTCCCCTTCTCTTTCCCTTTAGGGGGGAATGTGAACTGGTTAAGAGAGCTTGTTATAGATCTAGCAAGCTGCCCCAACTCTAAACCTTAACACTAGTCCATATATTTAACACACATTTCTAATCAGAAGAAACTATTTTTCTCAAAAGAAGTAAAACCAGATAATGTGTAAGTATATAGCTGAAAAGGCAAGAACAATGCACAGTATTATGCTCCCTGCTTTCCTAATTAAAAGGAACTTAAAAGAAAAGAAACGGCTTCCTATCTGAAGCTTATTTCCTAAAATGAGCAACATGGAAAAAGTAACTTGTGATGGGGCTATATCGACCTTGAAGTAGCATAAGGATGAAACTTCAAAGTAGATTTTTCAGCCTTCACTTCACTAGGTAGATCCTTCTGTTTTTAAATTAATATTTACATCTGTACACTGATCACTCACTGACACACCAACGCAAATTGTAATGTAAATGTTTCTTATCCAGCAAGACCAAAGGACCACTCCTAGTATTCTTGCCAAGTATGAAACCTGAGAAGGCCGCAATGAAGTGTTGTGCATTTTCCTCTCACGCTAATAGACTGGGTTTCCCTCTCCTACAGAATACTTCTTAAGCAACTATAACATCAGATCCTTGTGTTAGGGTAGACATCTAACTTGGAGACCCAAACTACATATGAAAATTAATCTTAGACTAGTGCTACTTACACCACTAACCTTAGACTAAACACTCGAACTTAGTCAACTTTTTGATGTTTCCATAATGTTGATAGTAAAAAAAAAAATTAATCTCTTTTGTTCACGTAAATGCTGCTGAATGACAGAATACGCAAAACCAAAACACACATACGACCTTATTGAAAACATAAATAATAAGGACGCAGCCGTCCTCAGCAAAAGCTGCGGGGCACAAACTACATCCCTTTAGGCAGAAGCCTAGGCAGGCCGCAGCCTGGGCAGGGCCAGCCCAGCGCCGGGGGCCCGGCCCACCAACTTGGATCCTATCTTTAGCCTGGCGGGGAGGCGGAGGGGCCGGAGAAGCCGCACTGGCTCTTCAAGAGCGCACAGGGAAAGCAAACAGGAGGGACGCACGGCCGCGGGCGACTGGGGGAGTCCGGAGGAGGCGACGTCGGTCCCTGCCTCTCCGGAGGCATTTCTTACCTGGGCCGGCTCCTCCTCTGGTGCAGAAGTCCCGATCCTGCTCCGCGTCGCGCCCGGGCCCGGCCGCGGGCTCGCTCCGAGGAGGAGGAGGAGGGATGAGGCCCGCGGGGCGCCCTAGACAGGGTCGGGCGCGGGCGCCTCCGGCCGGGGGCCCTCCATGCCCCTCCGCTCGCTTCCTCAGCAGAGGGCTCTGCGGCGAGCGCCGGGCCCAGCTCCTGCCTCCGCGCCCGGCGCCCGCGGGGGTGGGAGAAGCGGCCGAAGCCCCCCCCGCTCCGCCCACCCCTGAGGCCGCGAGACCCCCGCGCGGCCACTTACGCCGCTGGCACAGCGGCTCCCCCAGCGCTGGCGGGGGGAGCGCCTCTCCCCTCCTTCCTCCTCCCCTCACACCCCCCACCCCGGCGGCGGCGGCGGCTGCAGCAGCAGCTGCCACCCGGGCCCCGGTGGCTGCCCGGGCTCACTCCCCCACCATACTTGCCGCTGCCTCACCGCTCGGCCCTCCGCCTGGGCGCGGAGCGCCCCGCCCTACCGCAAAACGGCGCGCGGGCAGATCGCTACTCTCACGAGAGCTAGAGAGGAGACGGCCCTTTATGCCTGCGGCGGCCAATAGGAAGGCGAGGAGAAGAGGCGGGAGCCGGAGTCGAAGCGGCGTCTGTCGCGAGAGCTGGGAGAGGTGGTGAGGTGTCTTCTCGCGAGAGCGGCGGGAGCTCGCCCCGTGCCACTGGGAAGTAGCGCGGCCACCCTCACCTCCTCTGCCACGCCCACTGCCGGGGACGCGCCTCCTCCGCTTCCCCCTGCGGCCCGCCGCCATTTGACAGCGCGGCGGGCCGGGCCGGTCGGGGCTTTACCCCCGGCGGCGGGCGCTGCCGGAGCTGCCGGTCATGAGTGAGTGGCATAAGGAGGGAAGCGGGCGTTTGCGGGCGGCCTAGCTAGTGAGGAGGGGGCACGGTATAGGGGAGGGGGTGCCGTTGCTGCCGGGTGCTTGGGAACCCAACGGACTCGCGTTGGAGCGTATGGGGAGCCCCTGGGCCGTGGAGTCGCGAGAGGGGTGATAGGGAGCGGGAGGAGGAGCACACCCCCTCTCCCCCAGTACTGCTGGCTGGGCGAGCCGAGGGCCTCACGTGCCTGCCGTGTCACGGTAGGTGCCGCTGTCGCGACAGTCCCGCCTCGGCATCCGTTCTCGCGGTGGCGGCGGTGGGAGGGAGTCGACGCTCCCTGAGAACGACCTGCACCCCCTCACCCCCACTCCCCTGTCCTCCCTCGGCCGGCGAGGGGCGGGGAAACCGCAGGGCTGCTCCGTGCGGGGCAAGCGGGGCTGCCGTGACCGCCTCTCTGTCGGGCTGGGCCTGCTTACTGCGGGAGGCGCATTGTTCGCCTGGGGCTGCAGCTGGCGACGGCGGTGGCACCCGCTCAACCCGCGGGACGCCCGTCACACGGAGAGTGTGACAGGGACGTTTGCACCCTGCCTAAGACATCTCGGAAACTGCGGCGCGGTTCAGCGTTGCAAAGCTGGTAACTGGAGAGGGGAACAAAACAAAGCACTAAGCTACGGGAAAAGGTAGTTTTCAGTAAGGATACAGGAGAAGAGACAAAATTAAGAGAAAGGCTATAGTACAAAAATAGGGTTTTTTTGGGGGGGGGGTTATTTGTTTTAGAGGCACAGAAATTTGATAATGAAAGCAATTAGTAAATAGCAGGAAGTGACAGGGAATGAATATGTAGTAGTAGCATTGCTATGTTGTTTTGAGCTGTTGCTGTTGCTACCTGTTGACTCTGTTGGTAAGATTGAAGACTTACAGATATATTTGCAGCTGGGCATCTCTTGTAGAGTTCGGGAATCATGAAGTTTAGCTACTAGAGTCCTCATGCTCATAAAAAAATTAATATACAATAAAACTTTGTTTAAATCAATTATATTTGATCAATTGGTTTGGTAGGTTTTTTCCATAAATGCCCAGCTTGATGCAGAGATTTAGATGTATTTTAGGATAAGACAAAAGTTTGGTTTTCCATAGGCAGCTAGATGAGCAATTACAGAGAATTTTAAATTCCAAGGATTAGGGCCAGTGTCTTACCTGAAGGAACCCTAGTCAAGATTTGAAGTCAGTATGAATTACTGTGATACAAGTAATGAGTCTCCTTTTTGAGGCATAAGCCTCTCCTGAAAGCAGGCAGAGATGGCCTCTGGCCTGCTGAAGCTGCTGCGCTGTGAGGGAGGGTGGATAGTCACTGCTGAATTGGTGCGGCTGTGTTCCTTACAAAGTGCATGGGTGTCTTCCCCAACCCATTTGCTGTGAAAAAGAACACTGGTGGCTTTGCTACAAACAAATTTTTTATCTTGTGGGGTTGTGTTGGATCAAAATGAGAAAGGCCTTGGGAGGATGAGTAGTACTGTATTTAGAAATCTATACTGATGCATACAAATTATCAAAGGTGTAACTGCAGTGTAGTCCAAATGCCGAATGTATTCCAAGCTCAAGGACAGGCATGAGAGGCTTTGTTTATACTGGATAGAGAATCCATGACCCATGAATTGAGTTAGACTGTTCAAATTCTCCTTAAATACGGACATGATTAAATCCATTTCCGTAACAGTTTAGGCATCTAGTGTAGAAGGTCATCTTTTGTCTGTGATTTTTTTTTTTTTTTTTTTTTTTTTTATTGTAGTCCAGTAATAATGTGAGTCCAGAGTGGAAGGAGAAATGAGGAGGAAGAAACAACACATCTTTAAAACAAATGCAGTATGATTTCTTTCTGCATAATATTAAAAAGTTAGAACTGTTAAACCAGAGTAAATAAAATAACTGCCTGTGATAACGCAGCAGGCTACTGAAGAACTTGATACCCTAAATACATATATAAATCATATGGAAATTAAAATGAAAACTTTAGTTGATAAACGGGATGGACTTAACATTATGAATGTCTATAGGAAACTTGTATGTGCCAAGACACCAATGCTTTCAATATCACCCAGATCATAGAAAACACAGGTTAAAACATTTGTTCTCTGGGTGTACACAAAGCTCATTTTCTGTAACTCCTTTATCTGTAAACAAGTCTCAATCTTTCTGTGATGGTAGCGTCCCTGAAAAAAACCTTCTACAAAGAAAAAGTAAACCAAATGCTTTTGTAATATATGTGCTCCTCAGAGCAGAGGGAGCAGCTAATGAAATTACCCAATTAAAATGCTTTTGAGTGGTTACATCTTTCAGGATGTTCTGGGTGCACAAGAGCTCTTCAGGGAGAATGTTCCAAACTCTGATGCTGTCTTGCTGAGTCTTCTCCCATCTCAGTTCATGAAGGCAGGATATTCCTACTGTGTTTGTAAATCTTTTGAAGGGAACGGGGGAATTTTTGGTGTTTGAAATATCCTTGCTTCTAACCTGGGGCAGTTGAGGAAAATGTGAGAATTTGAGCTTGTCTGAAAGATCCTAGGCTACGGTTTATAAAGGTGCCTAAGAAAGTTAGAAAATCAACCTGGAGCAAATTGTTTTCCTGTAGCTCAGGAAAATCTTACTGAACTTTTATGCTTATAAAAATCTCTCCTTTAAGAAACAGCCTAGAAAGAAATGGATTTAGTTGATTGAGTGCCTTAGAAAGTTTCCTGAAAGAAACATTAAGCATTATATCAGTAAAGCCTGTAACTGTAATAAATCCCTATCATTGCTATCTGATTGCTGAAGAACTGTTCACAGAGTTTACATAGATTTCCTTTTCAGCAGAAAAAGTGCAATTTTAAAAGAAAATTTAAAAATGTAGGCTGAAAAGCTTAGTCTTGAATCTATCAAGCACAAATATGACAAAATTCCCTGTAAAGGCCAGTATTTGGAAATGCTGGGTACGTACAGGCATCTTGCAAACTTAGCAGTTCTGGCAATGGGTCATTTCTGCTAACAGCTACTGCAGTTACAAGGATGATATTTTAACTATGCAGTCAGTTCTTTTTCCTGGCTAACTTGCTGTCTTTATGCTGTTGAAAATTTTGCAGTTTCATTCCATGCAGTGATGTTTGTGTTCATTTATGGATGTGAATGAAAACACAAGCCTTTAGTTTTCTGAATTTTTTCCAGAGTAATTTTCTCTAGTCAGTTTAAGCTGTTCTTTCTCTGCTGATTTAATTTATCTAAATCTTACAGCCCACTGTAATGCTTTGGCATTCTTTTCTGTGATTGATTTATACTTCTTCAGTATCTTGAGGTATATCTGACTGGTAGGAAGGCAATTTTGTTGTTTGTTTAGTTTTTTAAGTAATATAGAAAAATGAAATAGTTAATGTAATATTCCTTTTTTTTTTTTTCTCTGCTATTTCCAGAAGGACATGCACTGCTTGGTTTCCACATATTCGGTAGCCCACTTTTTGCACTTAGCATGTTGATATCCTCCTCATAATGCAAAGTTTACTTTGATTTCTTTGCTCTGATCCTTGGTCTCAACAGCAATTAAAAAGGAAGAATAGGAAAGGCAGAGTTTAGGGTATTTTTAAGATATGTAATTTTTTCCTGCTCTTAAATGTCATGGTTTAGGGCAGACATTTAGACCTATGATAGATGCCTTCTGTTAACCCCTCTCCCTTCCCCAAGGGGAAGAGAAAGGGAATAAGGGAGAGAGACTTAGCCATTAGAAAAGGAAACTAGAACAGCTTGAATGAAAATAACAGTAATAAAAATGGAATAGATACAAAACCAGTATCAAAACCAATCCCCCCCCAGTGATGTATGCCGGCACTGGGGGAGTCCCAGACTGGGCCCAGCAGCAAAGGGGAACTGTGTTCAGGAGCTGGATTGAGTAACTGGATTCAGGACACAGATTGGGATTGAAGGCAGAATGGAGAGAGTCCTCTTTAGATGGCAGCCATTGAAGAAGCCAGAAGAAGACCCAAACAGAGCATAGCCAGGAGAGACAGACCCTCCTCATCCCTCAGCTTTATAGTGAATATGCCCTATCTAGGCTGGAATCCCTTGCTGGTCAGTTTGGGGTCACCTGTCCTGGCTGCTCCTCCCTCCAGGTGCAGCCTTTTGCTTTCTGCACCCCTAGTGTGGTACAGAAGATCCAGCAGTGGCCTTGGTCTGCACACCAACCCTCAGTACTGACTCTGAAGCTGGGGTGTTATCACTGCCAGCAGCAGACACTGTCTGTGCAAACAGGCTGCTGACTTCAGACAGTGCAGTTAGTTAGAAAAACTGAGCTAAAATGTAAAATCACTGAACAGAATTAGTTCTGCTCTCACTCAAACCAGGACATTCAAAAAATAGTATCTGAATGTTTTTGAGGGAAAGGTTGTATTCGGGTGCTTTAAACAAACAAAAATCCCATAAATATGTATCTATCAGATAGTAGTTCTCTGTATAACAAGCAGGTGGTGGTGGGAAAATAATACATTTCTAATCTTTAGAAATGAGCTGCACAATTGAAAAAGCCTTAGCAGATGCGAAAGCACTGGTGGAACGGCTAAGGGAGCATGACAATGCAGCGGAAGCTCTTATTGAACAGACTACAGCTCTTAATAAGCGGGTTGAAGCAATGAAACAGGTTTGTTTTTCCACTTTGTTTACTCCATTAAAAGAACAACTTGGAAACACGTAATTGTAAATCATTTGTGTGCTACTCTACAGTGTAGAATTGGTATGTTGTTTGGTTAATCCTTTAACTCTGTACTAAGCATTTTCATTATAGGTGAAATATTGTTTACAGATATAGTTTGATCCTGTGAAGAACCTGTTACTCCAGGTTAAATATTGAAAACTAGCATTTACTTGATGTGTAGTCATGCTGAGGCCCTATTGTACTTTCTTCTGTTCAGAATACCTGATCTTTTCACTGTCTCCTTTTGTTTCAAAGTAGCCTCTTGGGCTTTTCCGAGATCATTTCCCTTCTGATATGAAGCTGTTCAAGGCCTGTTGTTAGATTGAGTGTGACTTTGACTAGAGAACCTGTAGAAAAAAACGTAAAGGTGTCTTCTGACTTTGCAGATGGGAATTCATCCTGTCACCTTAATAGAATACAGGGTGTGTTAATGGGTCTGTCAAATAATAAAACCCTGCATTTGCTTCATCCCTGTAAAACTAGTCACGCAGAGACTTCATAACTTTAAATCAAGAGTATTAAACTTACCCATTGGTTAAGAGTCGGGATTCATTCATGCATATCCCTGTGACTTAGACCCATACAACGTTGTGGTACTGTGGGAAGCCACACCAAATACCTAGCAGTTACTACCTCATGGTTTTTCTTTACCATATGTGTATCAGTTTTAAATTACCCGATAGTGAATTTGACCTGTCTTAATCGAAGGCTAAAATAATGCCCAGTACATACATCTGATGTCTCAAACTTGTTTAGAAAAAAGGCACCTCTCTGAAGAGCAGTATGTCAGCAACACCTTCAGAAGTGGTTTTGTTTGATATTGTTTAAAAATGAGAATTGTCTTGCTGGTTACAGACATTGACTGACAGTAGAACTGGTCCTGTGTGACTTGCCTTCAGTTACTCAAATATGTTGTGGTTGTGTTTGGTTTGGTTTTGGGGTTTTTTTTGACTAGTACCAAGAAGAAATTCAAGAGCTCAACGAAGTAGCAAGACATCGCCCCCGGTCTACGTTAGTGATGGGTATCCAACAGGAAAACAGACAGATTAGGGAATTGCAACAGGAAAATAAAGGTAAAACATGATTATTCTATCCTTTTCAAGTTCTAGCCTGCACCACTGGCATCAGTGAGACTATTTTTACCACTGATCTCTTCTCAAAAATCACTGTAGAATAATTTTTTTTCTCTTAATCTCAATTTGTTGGTTTAACTGATCTTAATGCAATCTAATAAAGACTCCTAATATCAAACTACTAGGACAATGATTACAAAAAAAGGGAGTTGTAGAAAACTACTTTTTCAGTCCTTATCTAACACTCAGCACAAGTGAGGAGATAAACAGAACTTAATTCTGAGGTGTAGGTATCTTATTGGGAAATGTGTTTTCCATTGATAAAAATAACTAATTTAGGAGCAGTCAGGACAAGTAGTGTTAAGTGGAATAGTAGAATTCCTTCCAGAATTCAACACACTAAGATATACTGTTCCTCTTGGAATATCTTAGGTATTGTAACAGTTAGATTCAGCACGGGATTCAATGACCTCCATTCCTGTGAATCTTATCCCGGAGTTGCTTCTCCTTTGAACACAAGCATTTTATATTTTTTTTAACTCTTATTTTGCCACTGTGTACTGCAGATTAAAACAGATCTGTGAACTTCTTTCTAGATTTTTGTACAGCTCCTTATAGTGGCCAGAGTAAAGCTCCTCAGCTATACTCAAGATGGCTTATATAAGCTAAAGGGACTGAATATGAAGTTGTTAACAAAAGAACTTCTGTTTCTAACTGAACCACTGAAGACATTTTTAGAGGCTATGTAGATTTTTATGGTGCAGCAAGAAGGGATACTTAATTAAGGGCTTATTTTGGTTTTCTCTAGTTGAAATGCTTTTGCACTTTGTTTCATTTCTTCTCTGTTTAACTGAATTTAAAATTATTTTGGTAGAACTACGCACATCTCTTGAAGAGCATCAGTCTGCTTTGGAACTCATAATGAGCAAGTACAGAGAACAAATGTTTAGGTTGCTTATGGCAAGCAAAAAGGATGATCCAAGTATAATAATGAAGTTAAGAGAGCAACATTCCAAGGTAATAACTTCCCCCACTGCCCCTTCGTGTTTTTTAGTTAACACTCAAGTTAGTGTGTGGTGGATCAGTTGAAAGCTAACGGTCTCAGCTTTTATATCGCTGTACTAACAAGTCCTAATTTTTATAATCCAGCCCTTGAAACAGAAACAGGAAACTTGATTGGTCAAGTAAGACAACCTTACTAGCTTCTAATTTATTTCAGCTTTTAATAAGTAGCATTTCATTATGCTGCCTACTTACTTCTGTTTTGTTTCAGTCTTCAAGTCAATTGCCCTATTATACTTGCAAATACCCACAGAGCTCAGTAATATTCAGACATTTAGACTAGCTTTAACTTATGCTTGTGACTCCCAGAGTAATTAGGAAACCTGTGCTTACTGGGGAGAGGAGGAGTAAGCTTTTTAAATTCAATATTCAAATATCTATTTTCCTCTAAATATTGTTAATTAAAAATATATATTTAAGCCCTTTTGAATATTGAATATCTGAATATAAACTTCTCCTTTCCATGCTTCAGCCTGTGGTTCTTGTTTCAGTATTGAACAGGATTGCTAAGTAGACTCTAGGGCAGCCTGAGACGCTTGAAAGGTGTGGAAGTTGCTGGTATTAAGTGTGCTTCATCTTAAGGCTTTTGAAAACTAGAAAAGCAAAATGCCATTAAGAAACATCTTTGTAAACTATCATGAGTGGAGTATATGAGTATTCATCAGCTTGATATAAAATTAATATATGCTTATAGCATTGATAAATATATAATTTAGTGTCTTTAAATGTATTTTCAGGAAAAATCATTATGTGGGTCACCAACAGATTTAAATGGGAACTTTCTAACAAAGTATTAAATATTTAAGTGAAGTACAGTCATCAAAGGAGCAATGTAACTTTGTGGACAAACATTAGTTAAGTGTTTAACCTCAACAAAGTCTACAAAGCCAAGTTAGTGACTGCATACTGAGAAAACAAAGTAAGAAATGGATGGTTTCTTTCTTTACAAAATCATGTGTATGTCATTAGTGCCATTGAGATCAGTGGGACCACTTAGAGTGCTATGAAAATGTTTACTGCATTAGAACCGTATCTTTAACATAAACTCCTAAAAAATGACAGGTATCTATCCTTCTCCAAAGAAGTTACCTTAGCATATAGGATAACATTTTACAGCCTCAGGAGTACCAGGACAAGAGAATAAAGTTATTCTCTTTAATTTTATATTATTATAAAAATCTTTCCTGAACTGGACTTTGAAATTTCATTTAGAAATACTTCTATGGATTAAAAACTTTGATTATAAAAAAAATAAATTAAAAATCAGACAGTATTATTTAAACAGGAGAATTAGGCTTCAACATTTTGGTTAAATCTGATCCCACAAGAATATCTTAGGAAAAGGCTTTATCACCTTTAACCTGAGACTTTGGATTTCTGCAGTTTTATTGCAGTTTTATTTATTCTTCTGATCAGCCATCACATTCAGAAGATTGAATAATCTCAAAGCAGTTTTCAAATACCTAAGGAATGAATCTCACTGTTACCAGTAATTGCTGTTTTCTCAAGTGCCACCTATTAACTTTACTGCCTGGTTACAAAAGATTATTACAAAATGATTGATTTCTGCAGATCAACAGGCACTTCCTTTAAATAGGAAAGCAGTGCCTTTTAGTAGCATCGTACGTAAGCGAAGAGTGCACGTTAGTAGCCATGACCCTGACCTAAGTGTGCTCTTTGAATTTTCTCAGCTGAAACAAGGCCTAAAAAAAAAAAAAGCCACACGCCTTTTTAATTCTTCAGAATAATAATTAAAAAAGCAATGTATGGCAAACAAAAAGGAGAGAGACAGAGTGGTCATAGAAGTTTGAGGCTACCTTCACAAAGAAACGCTTTCGTTGCATTCTTCGGTATTACAGAATCTTAAGTTTTACACATCTGCCTACATAGCTGTAAGACCTCACAGTTTTGTGTTAGCATCTAATCTGATGTTAGTGACTTTGGAGCAGGCCCTAAATAATACTGATCAAGAGGCCACGTGAGCTTGGCAAAATAGGAAGTAGGGAAGACAGCAGTATATCTAAAAACCACCAACTCTTTCCCAGTCCTTCTTAAGGGTACATGCTTGCCAACTCTGTTACCACTGACCACAGCTTCCTTTCAATCTAGATTAATTTTTTTTGTTGGGGAAAAAAAATCATATAATCACCTTCACTGGAAACAAAGACAAAAATAAAGGTTTACAGCAAGTTCTACCCACCCCACCCCACTGCAAGTGGGCAGTTAATAATAGTAAACAGCTAAACTATAGCTTTAGCAACTGGAATGGCAGAGACAAAATATATATTAGTATATACTTAGTAGAGTATATTTGTTTGGGTCAGATAAAGCTTATGTTTCCAAGTGAGACAGTTCTTTACAGTAGCTTGATTTCTGGTGGTTTAAAGGCAAGCTGATTATCTGCTATATGTATGGACCTCCACTCAAACCAGTAATTTAAAAGATGGGATTTATCTTCAGTCTATACTGTTCTTCATTTCAGCCTACTGTTCTGCTTTTGCCAGTATTAGTAACTGCTGTAAATTTTATCCAAAGGTCAGATCAGACATGGGTAGGTTGGCATGACAGCAGAGCTAGAATAACAGAAGTTCAGGAAGAGACAATGAAGAAGAAAAGCTTCTGGAAACACCATTAAAATATTTGGCTTAGCTTAACAGCAACAAATGCCAACAGCCAAAACTCTTAACTCTGGTTAAGACCAAGCATTTCCTCCTGTTAGGTTGGCCAGCTAGAAAGTAAACAGTAACTTGAACCAACAAGGTCGAGCTAAGACATCACTTCTCCGCAAACAGTGAACTGCATCCAAACATCTATCTTCCTTGCAGAGGCATTTATGCTGATGTTAATGGCTCCTGTCATCCCAGTCCTGGTAATGGGACAGGACACAAGCAAAGCAAGCTACTGCTCACTCTTCTTCCTTAAATCTTTCAGTGAGATGTGGTAGTTGTGTATTTATAATAGGAAAGTACCCTGCTAGCGTTAGTGAACAGACAGAAAGAGGCCCGTCAGGACCTAGTTTTGGGCCTGCTCTGGCAAGGGGGTTGGACTCCATCTTTGGAGGTCCCTTCCAACCCCTAACGTTGTGTGATTCTGTGGGCAAGTTTTTCTTACAATTCATCAAGGACAAGGATCTCTCAAGTCCAGATCCCAGATAGGCTGGAATTGGAAGTGGATTCAAGCAGAAGTATTTAAGAACAAAGAACAGATCTGAATTTCCTAATATATGACATAGTAAGGATAACCACTTCACCTGGTCCTTTTCAGAGATAAATACCTACCCATGGGCTGGTACATACCAGACTTACCATCAGGTGGCCAACAAACAAAGAATGTCACATCCCCTATTGTTAGTAGTTCTGTTTAGTCTTTATGCAGATCCAAAATGATATACATCAGTTCCTGCAACATAGGAAGGTCTTGTCAGAGCAAGCACCCAGCTAACTTGTAGCTGTTTGGAAGATGTGGAAGCTACAAGCAAAAGAGAGAGTCATTTTTAAATACAGAAGTCTAATAATAAAGGTATTGCTGTGCAAACTATGTTAATTTAAATAAACAGGACACAAGCAGCTGCTCATGCTGTGAAGTTAGAGCGCTTGTTTTCTGAAAGACAGGTCTGTGCTCACATTTTTATGAGATACAGCAGTTAAAAATGCACATTTAATACTTGGCTTGTTTTCAACAATGCACTGTCACTGTTGCTTTTTTGTATCTTAGGAGCTGCAAGTGCACGTGGACCAAATTACAGAAATGGCAGCAGTAATGAGAAAAGCCATCGAAATTGATGAAAAGCATGGCTGTAAAGAGCAGGAACGGATCATTCAGCTTGAGGTAAGTATGAAATAAAACCAGCAGTGCTACAAATAGCAAAGGAGTAAATGTTACTACAGTTATTCTGTGGAGTTACTATATCTGTTAGGAGTTACTGTATCTATCCTTCCACCACTGTTTTGTTCTATTTTCCTTGTTGGAAGGACTGCAAGTACTATTTTCCCTACTACACCTTCCTCTCAAGTCTTTGTGTAGCTGATACTTCATCACCAGAAACCAGTGATCTCTATTTATATACTGGCTTAACCTTGCTCTTTTTTGAAGTCTCCGAGTGTAGCAAAAAGCTAGGAAATAATACAAATTCATCCTAATAGGACACGGGGATGCAAATTACAGTACCAGAACCTTTGACTTTTAAATATTT